>JADDOH010004490.1:0-170002 GCA_016648135.1 Agrypnia vestita
CCTTTACTAAAAAAACCATTCGGACGGTAATCAATAAAATCTTTGAAGGCGGTTTGGACTGCCCCATCGGAGTTGAATTTTTTCCTTTGCAAGAAGTTATCCAAATTTCGAAAAAAATGTTAATCTGTTGGGGCAAGGTCCGGAGAGTACGGTGGATGTCTTAGACATTCCAATTGAAGCTCCTCTAATTTAGTAGCCGTCTGTTGTGCAGTGTGTGGTCTAACGTTATCATGAAGCAGCAGTGGCCTAGAGCGATTAACCAGCCTCGGTTGTTTAGCAGCTAGCTTTTCCATCATGGTTTGCAGTTGCTGACATAGACATCTGCCGTAATCGTCTGGCCAGATTTAAGAAAGCTGTAGTGAACGACACCAGCACTAGTCCACCAAACGCTCACAAGTAACTTTTTTGTAGTCAATTTTCGCTTGGGGCATGGTTTGGCTGGTTTGGCAGGGTTCAGCCATTGCGATGAGCGCTTCCGATTCTCGTACAGGATCCACTTTTCATCACAGGTAATGATTCGATTTAAAATCCCTTCATTATTGTGCCGGTTGAGTAATGCCACGCAGCAGTCAACGCGCGTTTGTTGATTTGCTTCACTCAATTCGTGAGGTACCCACCTTTCAAGCTTTTTCACCTTACCAATTTGACTTCTTAACAGTTTTACTAACACCCTGCAGCTAACTCGGATGTAGTTTGCGATGGATTCGCTTCCACAATAGCCTTCAATTCTTCATTATCAACTTTGGTCTCCGGCCGTCCACGGGGCTTGTTCTGCAGGTTGAAATTTAAAGAACGAAAACGTTGGAACCAAAAACGCACTGTGTTTTCTTTTGCGGCACCGTCGCCATACACATCATTAATCCTTCGAGCCGTTTCTGCAGCACTGGTGCCACGGTGGAACTCGTACTCGTAAATAACGCGATATTTCAAGTTTTTCATTTTGTAAACTGAGTGACGCAGAGAAAAAAACAATTGAGGAAAAAACAAATGAATTATAATTTTCAAAACACAAATACATGAGTAAATAGCTGTATAAATTTGGATTTGGAATTCCTAACCAAAGAGAAGATATTTGAGATCAAATTTGCCAGTACGGCAAAACGCCAATTTCATATGTAAGGACCTAATTTATATATTGGAAAAGTGCTTTGTATCCTAACCATATAAAATGTGTAACAATTATTACAACATATGTGTATAGTTATTAATTTTTATACGTTTTTATTATATTTGACTATTAATTATAAGATTATTACTAGTATATTGGACTATCATTTCTATTAAAATTACTAATTACAGGCAGTTTAAACATTATAATTTAAAAAAAAATAGTTTCGATTACCGATTTTATTGCGTTGAAAGTGTAGTATTTCGTCCAGAACCCGGATACTGCAGAACAATAAAGTTGATCTTGGACCGAGTTTCTTAAAAAGACATTTTCAGTTAAATTGTTTACATCAAAAAATCGAAATATGTAAATGGTATGCTGGGAAGGTGAAAACGTGAGCAGGACATACAGCGAGAGCAAATAAGAAAAAGAGAGAGAAAGAGAGAAAACCATTCCACAATAAGCTAACAAAATCAAGATTAAGCCACGGATGGGACGATAATATTAGGACACACATGCCAGAGCGAGCGACTGGACCATACGCACATATGTATGGTCCAGTCTGCTGGACACATACATATGTGTCCAGCAGACTGGACCATAACGGAGATGTCCGTGGATGGATGCGTGTGGCTGCGGTTAGGGACTCTCAACTCCCACCGAGGCCGGAGATGAAACGATCATTGAATGTAAACTGAGATAAATTAGAATAGATGATATTCAAAAACATTACAAATGTAACGTAGAAGGGACCAAATGTATGTTTTACGCGGGATCCATAGGAGGAAATTCGAGTCAGAATTTTGAAAAAGTTGAGAAATGCATAGAATACAAAGATAGACATACATGCACACGTATGTATATCACGGGCTACTTGATATTATTTGTTTTATTTTGTGATCTGTAGACAGAAACGCATTTGACAGATGAATAATACCAAAGTAACGTTCACGAATGCCTCAAGATATTACGATTAACAAGTCAGTCAGTCACCGTTCTGAATTAAAAAAAAACAAATTAAATACATACACAATAGATAATTGTGTATAATGTAGTCATAAGCGTTTTTTGTAAGAATATTTAAACATAATTTTATTATTGTTATCACTGATTATGTATCTTTACTTCTTAATATATTTCCATGTGACCCGCGAATAGACCGCCTTAGCATGACTGGGTCACATTGCATCACCGACTTACCTCAGCCGGCAGAACATAAATCTCAGCTGATCGCTCCGTCAGCGCCGTTTACTGGCTTCTCTCCATTAGAGTTTGTGTATTTTTGTGTAAGCAGTGTAAATGTGTGAGTGGAGTGTTTGGTTACCAGATTCTCGGTGATCGACAAATTTACAGTGAAAGAATAAGTAATTAACTTATAATTTAATTTTATAAACAAGATAATACATTAGAGGCGGTCGAAGCCGCTTGGCATTTTACTAAAAATCTAAGTCAATTCAATAGTATTATGATAACCGTCCGCCGTGAGGTCCGCTTGACGAAATAAAAATTAAATATAAACGACAAATTAAATAACTTCTACTTACGACCTCATGGCCGGCGGCATCCCAACAAAGTTAACCTTAAACTCTCGGGCATAAGGCCCTTAAAAGCATCACGCTGAAGGCCATTCACCGGATATAATCAACTGGGATAAACTGTGAATCGGAAACCTAACATTAACATAAAACACGTCAAGAGTTCATTGACGGATACGCAAATGTCCAATGAAAAAATAATGTTCAATCTGAACTAGTCGCTCCACGAAACATGCTCTCAATATTTCTCAAAATATTTTGGTATAATACAGAACATATGCCTCTCCGATGCCTATCAAGCTTCTCTGTTGCTGGTACCTGGGTCCAATACTTACCCGCTGCTGGCGCTGCTACATATTATGTATGCTATTAGAGGACTTTTGGCCTGCTCAGTGAGCAGTGCTCACATATTGCTTTCCAGTTATAGGTTTCCACTCGAATATCTTTTTAGCCCGTCTAATCATCTCAAATTTTCAGTATCCTTTATCTTTGAATTCTGTCTCCTCCGGACACGTTTAGCATTGTCATCGTGGCATCCGCATATTGCACACATCATGATAAGAGTATTCTTAGTATTAAAAAAATTAACTCGGAGTTACATTTTTCTCATGAGAACTATATTATATATTATTTGTTCTTATATGTAAAGTAAAAATGAAAATCGCGGTTACAGCGCCGTGACATCCTTGGCAATAGCATCAGGTGATGATATATTGATTTAAAATAATCTTATTTTTATTGTCAATAATCATCTGTCATTGTAGGAACTGCATTCTCGAAGTTGTATATTTATTATTTGGTCGGTTTATTAATGGAATATACACTTCGGTGTTTTTTTTTGGCAATTCTGCCTTTCGTCTCCAACCTTTCATTACAGGGCACTCATCAGAAGATTTTAAACAGCTGTGAAAATCTTAGAATATTTTTACAATACTTACACTTGTTTTCCAGAAAGGCGGTATTTATTTTAATGCAAATTCCAAATTTTCCCAAAAACCATTTTAATCGCATTTTAAGGGCGAAAGTAGTAAAAAAAATCAGATTGAACATTTCTATTAACTTATAAACCTCAACTAAAAAATTACCTTATTTGCCAATGCTTATTGTGACCGAAGGTATATTTTTGTTTTTCAAAGTATACATAAAGTAATACATTTTCAAATGCTTTTAATTGTAGTACTATCACAATCCACCGATATATTTCTTAGTCATTCATTTGTAAGCATTCTTTGCATATAAAATGACTTTTCTTATGAACGATTATCTTTATTAGATTGCATTTCTTGCAAGACAATAAAATACACTTCTCCTTTGTAATGCTCTTGGCAATGATGACACCCCGGCCGTATTCGGCGCCACCTGCTTCGATCAGCAGCATTCCCAAACTGAGCCATTGGCAATAAAATATGTGAGCTATAAAATATGCTTGGCGGCATTTAAAACCCGCAATAAAATCATTCGACTATATGTTTCTGATATGTGTATTGGAGAAGTTCAACATAATATAGGTAACCAACTCTGTAGTCCATAGGTATGGCAGTTAATAAATTGTTACTACCAATATGGGCAACTAAAGCGAAGCGTTGAAATTGCGCATTCCGTGTTGCCGGTCCGTTGGCGTTGGTTTGGATCAAGTGTCCGTTCAGGTACGCGCGTAATATTTTAATTTAATTTAATTGATTTATTTCTTGTATTTTAATACATATAAATGAAGATAGTTGCTTCACTAAGTTCAAAAAATGCAAGAACAAGATTTCTTTAATTTTCAAATACTGCAGATGCTCTCATATATACAGATAAATTATCTACATCAAAAGCACAGTGGATAAAAATTTCCGAACAAAACATTCATAAAATTAATATATGAACGATGCAGGAATGAAACTGAATAAAACTGTAAATGACCTAAATTCCATCAACATAATTCGTCTGAATTGCAAATCCAAGATAAGTGAAGCAAAAAAAGCTTACTTAATAAGATATACATACTTAAGAATGAAACTTTTAACTCATTTAAATAAATTTATTTAAAAAACTATATTATAAATAACTATAATTATATTATTAAAAAAACTATAACTATATTTAAATATAATAAACTTTATTATAATAACGCTATGAATATCAAAAATATTAAACTATATTTGTTTGTTCATCACGACTCTTTTGTTAAATCTTACCTCATGTGAACATATTGCCTTTCAAAGTTTCAAAGATAGCCACTTAAATGTGTGTTTTTAAAATCAAATTTTTACATGTATTAATTTATTTTAAATAGAAAAAGTGTTGCAAATATTTCAATTACTTTAAATATATTATTTTTTTATTTTTTCTATTTAGACTTATATTCACTTTTTATCCTGTATCTCAAAATGAAAATTCTGTTACTTAGTGACTTATTCATTTCCAGTGTTCTACTCGGTAATTTGCTGGTCTTTCCTGGAATTTAGCTCAAACCTTAAAACTCCTATTTAGACAAACAAGCACGCTAAAAAACCTTTTTTTTCATACTTAAGATTCGCTTTGTTTACTATTTGTATCGTGATGTCGATGAAATTAAGACTGAATTTATTTTTTAAATATTTTAAATTATTTATTCCTAAATTAGCTAATACAATAATTGATATTTTCTATTACAAACAGAAATACGTGTTAAAAAAAAGATTTTATTATTTGTTTGCACCTTTTTTTTTTTTTGTTTTTTTTTTTTTTTTTTTTTTTAAATAAATAGAGATGCGAACACGGAATACATGTCACATCAATATTCTTACTATTTTCAAACTAAGCTAAACGCTTGTGCTATGAAAATAGGACTAACTTGCTAGTCTGGGCTGAGATTCGAACCCACGACCATTGGATCACGAGGCGAGTGTCCTAACCACAAGACCAACAAGCTACTCGCTACAACAATCATCTACTTATATTTATTAATTAATTAAACCTACATGTTTCGGAAAAACCTTTCCATCGTCAGGGTGTTTTATAAATGTCAAAATATCAAAATGAACGATGCCCTTTGTTTTTTGTTTTTTTAAATTAATTGAAAAAATATTTTTAAATATTATTGCTAAAGTTCTTGATGACACAAAATTATTGGAAATTTTTAAAATTAGAAGTAATTAAATTTAATTAATTATTAATAATATTTGGTTACTTTAAAAAAAGAAATACATGTATATATTTTAAATTTTATTCAAACGAAAGCAATATATATTTTTTAGCTTCCTTTTAAAATTTTTATATAATCATATATAATATAATGTCCGGGGGACATAAGGTAAGAAATTTGGAAAAATAACGTTCACTAAACATTTAAAATGAATGGAAAATATTGAAAATAATTTATTACAAAGGAGGACGTCGTAAAAAAAAAGGGGGATTTATCAAAGAGACGCGAGCCAACTAATTTTTAATCATAAACGTCTCTTAACGAAATGACTCTGCAGTTAACTGCGCTGCAAAATTACCCGCTATCTGCATTAAAACTGCACGGGGTTGTAGAGGCTGGGGATTATTAAACCTCCCCGCCTCCTCACCCTCTTGTGTATGTATTGGGCACAGGAAAAGAACAATGGTTTAAAAAAGGTAAAGTACAACACGGCTTCTGAGAGAATCATTACTTCTGGTATTGTATTGTTTATTTGTAGGTTAAAAGAATTCCCATTTACAATGCTGATTTTAATGATCTTTTCAGCTTAACATACTTCTCAGAAATAAAATGACAATATAATTTTTTATCAAATAAATTAATTACAATATTGACGTACTTGTCTAGCGAAAAAACTGTACCTCAGTGACGTAGCGATATATATTAGGTCCTTACATATGAAATTGGCGTTTTGCCGTACTGGCAAAGTTGATCTCAAATATCTTCTCTTTGGTTAAGAATTCCAAATCCAAATTTATAAAGCTATTTACTCATGTATTTGTGTTTTGAAAATTATAATTCATTTGTTTTTTCCTCAATTGTTTTTTTCTTTGCGTCACTCAGATTACAAAATGAAAAACTTGAAATATTGCGTTATTTACAAGTACGAGTTCCACCGTGGCACCAGTGCTGCAGAAACGGCTCGAAGGATTAATGATGTGTATGGCGACGGTGCCGCAAAAGAAAACACAGTGCGTTTTTGGTTCCAACGTTTTCGTTCTGGAAATTTCGACCTGCAGAACAAGCCCCGTGGACGGCCGGAGACCAAAGTTGATAATGAAGAATTGAAGGCTATTGTGGAAGCGGATCCATCGCAAACCACATCCGAGTTAGCTGCAGGCTGCGGTGTTAGTGATAAAACTGTTTTAATCCACTTGAAGCAAATTGGTAAGGTGAAAAAGCTTGAAAGGTGGGTACCTCACGAATTGAGTGAAGCAAATCAACAAACGCGCGTTGACTGCTGCGTTGCATTACTCAACCGGCACAATAATGAAGGGATTTTAAATCGAATCATTACCTGTGATGAAAAGTGGATCCTGTACGATAATCGGAAGCGCTCATCGCAATGGCTGAACCCTGCCGAACCAGCCAAACCATGCCCCAAGCGAAAATTGACTCCAAAAAAGTTACTTGTGAGCGTTTGGTGGACTAGTGCTGGTGTCGTTCACTACAGCTTTCTTAAATCTGGCCAGACGATTACGGCAGATGTCTATTGTCAGCAACTGCAAACCATGATGGAAAAGCTAGCTGCTAAACAACCGAGGCTGGTTAATCGCTCTAGGCCACTGCTGCTTCATGATAACGCTAGACCACACACTGCACAACAGACGGCTACCAAATTAGAGGAGCTTCAATTGGAATGTCTAAGACATCCACCGTACTCTCCGGACCTTGCCCCAACAGATTACCATTTTTTTCGAAATTTGGATAACTTCTTGCAAAGGAAAAAATTCAACTCCGATGGGGCAGTCCAAACCGCCTTCAAAGATTTTATTGATTCCCGTCCGAATGGTTTTTTAGTAAAGGGATCGATGAACTACCTATGAGATGGCAAAAGTGCATAGATAGCAATGGTGCATACTTTGATTAAATAAATATATTATAATAAAAAAAAATCGGCTTTATGTTCCTCCCATACTAAACGCCAATTTCATATGTAAGGACCTAATATATAGATAAGCTATGGAAGACTACAGCGTTTGTTCCTTTTTTCATACCTTTTTGATTAGTTCGTAAGAAATTTAACTAACATGTAATTAGTGTATGTGTCTTAATTTTAAAAATGTGAATATTTAACAAATAAAAAAAAAGATTTTTTTAATATTATTGACGTGATTAAATCGCTTTCATGTGAAATATGTATTAAAATATTGTCTTCATTTTGTTTGAGAAAATAGGCTCAAAATACATGGCAATGAAAAACCACGTAGGGATATTAAAAAAATATGAAAATATTTTTTAAATAAAGAAGGGGCATGTTTTTCATAAAAAAAATTGCATGAAACCAAAATTAGACGCCTCCGTACAGTGGAACCATGGTTTACGAACATAATTCATTTCATAAATATGCTCATATCACAAAACACTCGCATATCGCAAGGAAATTTGCTCATAGTTCATAAAGGACACTTAATTTATTCGATCCAAGATCCAATATTGATAAAAAAATAATTATTACAAAATATACAACATTTTTATATTTTTAAAATATTAAAATTTATAATATAAAAAAACACGTAAACATAATCAATAAAAGAAAATCCATAAATTCGTTCTAAGATCCAAAAATATTCAAATAAAAATAATTATAACAAAAGATATACGTTTTTATATTTTTGAAATATTTTTAATATCTTAACTTTTTAATATCTTTGTGGGGTACCGCGTCGCGGATCCCACTTTCGTATAATTTATTATAGGAAGAAAAACAGTTGATATGAACAGAAAACCGTAGTCAGTTTTATATTATTTATTTATTATTGATTAACAGTGAGTGCATTGCCGTTCGACCTTGGCAGATAATTTGGTGGTCCGCTATGCAGTTGATTGGGTGCGCCTGGGGTCGTCAACTTTGTTCCTGGTCGCGTGTGTAGCGGGTGCTGTGAGCTGGAGATGGTGCTGACGACTCATGTAGGCAACGTTAATGGTGGCACTATCGGAAACAGATGTTGTTCGCTGCTGGAGGTAGCGAAGACAGTAGAGCGATGAGGCTGACTATGAGCAATGGATTGGAGACTGGAGCGAGGAATGAGACGAGTGTCTTAGTGATTGTGTTTGATGTCGTAGCTACTGCAGATTGGAGATTGGTCAACTCGTAGAGTGACGTGCTACGTAGCGAGGTGGTGCTCCGGGTAGTGGTCGCCGAGCAGCGTGACGTTGTGGTTACGGCGTAGGGAAACGCACTACATAGCGAGGTGAGCAACTGGAGCGGCCGCGCAACGTGACGTCATTGTGACGGCGAGGGAACGAACTAAATTGAGACGTCGCCAACACGTCTTTTATATCACGATTTTGATGTCTAGACGTATACAAAAAACCTGTGTGAGTAGCGGCCTGTCAGCATATTTAATTTTCTTTTGTCTGCGTGAGATCTGTCGTATCAGCAGAATTCGCGTGCGCATTTTTATTGTTATGCTCCTGTATGCGGCGTGGGACACGTCAGGTCAGCGGTTTCTATTCTCCGATCTTGATCTTATCTGTATGTAAAAATAAACGTCCGCGTTTTTGAGTGCGGGTGTTTGTATTGCCCGATTGATTTTCCGGCTAATTTTCGGCGCTGATCAAAACGCGTGGGGGAACGTATAATATATAAAAGACTTAATGGAATAATCTATCAACCATGGAAGAATCACTGATATTTATCACTGATGATTAAAAATATCATTTTGAGATGTATCTACTCCTAACGGTGTATAAGGGTGGTCGAGCCACCCTCACACAACCGAAGCTACCAACTAAAATTTTCGTTTTTATAAATTATTTTAATACAAATTCTATTTCTAATACGAGGAGCTTAACTATCCTTCATCGCGTACTCACTGTTCTGAAACCGCACATATAAATAGCTAATATAACTAGAAGCATGTTTACGTAAATAAATATCTGAATTATTTTTTTTCTTTGAATGAACTGAATTGAAAATGAAAGAATTGGTCTCTAAAACGCGACACCTTCGTAATGTCGTTTATCGATGTTTAATTAATATCAAGATTCTAATATGTTCACGTAAATATCATTCTAGACGCTGATACTACATAATGGCTCGTGATGTCGTTTAACCTAATCTATCAAAATGTATATTTATACGTAATTATCTATAAAAATGGCTCGTGATCTTTAGTTTAGTTACCACATTGTGACGCAAAGGCAACCCTGATTCTTTTAGAAAACGTGATGGAATTTCTAGTAATCAAACAATACGAGAGAAAATAAATTTACACTACATAATTTAATTCGGACGAGAAAGAAAGACATATATGGAAACAAATTTATGAAAAACGTAAAAGATTCAGTTATCATGATAAATTTCCTACCTTTCGATTTGAAATATTGAAGTGAAGATCTCGCCACCTCTGTTCATGAATTTGGAAGAAGGAAACATTTATATAAATTCTAATGATATTTGAATGCTCGAGGTTTTTATATTATTAGCAACCCGTGAATTTAAATACTTTAAATGATTTGAAGACTATATAATTGACGCCAGATTTAATTGATCGTTATTCCGCGAATATAAGGGTGGAAAGGGCTCCTCCACGTACGCCCTTCCGGATGGGTTCAGACCTTTTCAAATTATGAACCCCCTCTCCTTAGAACGAACAGGTCAACCCGTGGCTTGATATTCTTTAATTGCTTGAGTATCATGCAATAAGATGGTGATCCCACGAAGTGTCCTAGGTTTCCGGCGACATATACACATCAGGAATCTCTCCTCGCGTCTGACGATGATTTTCGTAGACATAAGTCTTGTTAACTGATGATGAATTGAAATGTGATACAATATTAGCAAGCTAGTGGCACTCTAGAATCGATTGGGAGTCCTTTTATCCTGCGTCAAGCGGATTCAGAGTCGCATTGCTGTGTTGATTTCTCTCCTTGATGTTATTGAATAGATATTAATATAACGCAGTTCTTTATGGTGATTTCGGCCAACGGTGAAACTCGTGATGTGCGCATTAGGCTGTCCCGATAAATTTTATTTTGGCTTATCTTAACACAAGATCTCTCAAAACTTGCGTAATTAAGCGTAGATTACCAAAATTATTTTAAAAATAAAATAAAACTATATCTTCAGGGTTCTACCGATCTATAAAGTTTTGAAAAATTGTCATTTTTATGGTGATATTTCGCTATCCTCAATTTTGGCTCCTGAACTAAATACAAAAAAATATTTACTTTTTATTCTATTTAGGTGTAAATCATACATGACGTTTCGATTTGAATGCAACAACACGTTACCAGCAACTTTGATGTTCGGATCATACAAAGAACTTAACAATTAGCAGCTACCAACTATAAGGGACGTCATTTAATTTATTTTATTTGTCAAGAACGACCTGAAATTCACGTATAATTGAAAAGATCCATCCAAATCAGATATATATGTGATTTTTTCCGAAGAGATCAACAATATTTGGACCAAAACTTCGATTCCAGTTGCAACTAAGGAACGAGTTATTTAGTCAGTGAAATCCAATTTCGAAAAGTATCTCAATTTGAAAAGATAACCCAAAACCAAACGAAATGATAGTTTTGAAAATAAACTGAAATGTTTTTTAGTCATCTGAAAAACTTATTGACGTTTCCACTTGTAAATGCACTTCATTTGAATCTTGTTCGTGTCTAAAACCTAAGAAAGTTTACATCAATGAGAGAAGTTTTTGTTGGATCAAATAAATGAAAGGAAAATGGTTATAAGCGGTTTTGATAAGAAAAAAACGCCTAGATTAATTAAACGACAAGATAAGGGTAACAAAAAAGTCGTGTTTTACTCAAGAAACCGATTCTGTCTCAGCAAATTGTGATGAAGATTCAGTGCGTGAATCTTTCCCAGAAACGAATCCGATAACAGAGGCATTCCCGAAAAACTTGCTCTCGACAGAGACACCATTGACTTCAACGGCGAATTGGACTACATTGCCTTTGCCGAGAGTTGCTGTGATAGATACGGTTTATTCACGCTGCTGCTGCTGCTTTTGCTTCTGCGGTTTTGACTGACGTCGGCTTGGTTTCTATCGAAGATTTAACTCTGGTTATTGATAAAAATAAGATCTACAGAGATGTATCTAAAGCCCGGAAGCTTCAAAAGATATTGGAGGTATTATTATAAAAAGCTTTTACTTTGATGGACGAAAAGTCCATCGCAAAGAAGTTTTAGAAGACCACATCTCAATTTTAGCACAGCCTGGATAAATTTATTTGGGACACTCAATACCGAAAGACGTGGCACTGCAAAGGGAATTCTTACTTCGATCACATCTTTAGTAGAGGGTCGAGGTTGGAATTAAGATGACGTGATTTGCATTGAATGTGACGGAACTGCAACTAACACCGATTGGAAGGGTGGCGTGATTTAGAGGAGTTTTTGCAGAGACCATTAAAATGGTGTGTTTGTATGCTTCATGTCAATGAGTTACCCCTTCGTCATTTATTCTTGACCTTAGATGGTTGCATTTCGGGTCCTAGAGAATATAACAGACGCCTCACAAAGTGTAACTGACGTTACTTCTAGAGGTGGCTTTATTAGAACCAGGATGCAATCTTGAGCAGAAATGCCAAATTTTGGACACAAAAAAAAGTTAAAAATTTTAATTTTTGTCATTGATTATGATCTACATTTTGTTTATTTTATTTTCTTGTGCTTTGTTTCATTAATATGAATACTAAAATACCTTTTAAACATGATTTTTTTTATTATTTTAGGCAAACGGTTTAACTCTATAAAAACGTAAAATTTACAAAACTTCAAAGCTCGGTAGAGCCCTCAAAATGACAAACAATTCTATTTTTTGTTACCTTTTTCGCAATTTGTGTAAAATTACGCAAATTTTGATACCTCTTGTGATTGTGTAGCTGAAAAATATTTTTTTCTCATACATCGACGGGACACCCTAGTGCGCATGTCGTCGGTAGGTAGCCCCACAAGATTATTTTATAGAGTTGATGATAATATTATATAGATTTGAAATTACATATACCTTTGTTATATTGAGGCACATGGAGAGAAAATATAAAAAGGAGAAAAAGGAAGAAAAAGGGAAATAATTAAAATAATAAAGAAAAAAGAAGAAAAGGAAAAAGAACAGCTGTTAAATACTTAAAATAAAAATACCATAAAAATTCGACAATGAATACACATACACATATATAACAATTTCAAAGTTCTTAAATCAATAATCAATATCAATAAAAATTCTAAAATATTATGAACAGATAAGATTTCTAAAATATTATATTTATTATATAAAATAATTAGAACTTTTCATATAAAATATTTAGAAGAAAAAAAATTATACAAAACATTAAGAACAGATAAAATTTTTATGTTTGTGATATTTGTAAAGCCTTTTATTTTTCATATAATAGACAATTTTTTTGGAAATGTACAGTCTTGAGAAAGGTAAAAAAATATGAAAATTTCAGTAATATCAAAGCAGTAGGTACTGACTCGATGCGGCCATATTCGATAATAATGCAGTTATGTGAAATATCTTTATTATTGACATTGACTGATAAATATGTTTTTTATGAATTTTATGTCATGTCATATTCGAACATATTTACAGTTTCAGAGGTAAGTTTATAGAATTTCAAAATCACATAATATGTATATGTAAATAAAATATTTTTTTAGATTCTATTTTTTTTATGTAAAGCAAGAAAATTAAAATAGTAGAATCTTAAAAACAAGTTCTTCATTTCCATACATTAAATTCAATCATATTTAAACGCATTCTATTTCTACATCACATTCAATCTTATTATTTGTCAACATCATATACATATCACTATCAATTTCTAAATTTTTTATGTTTAATTTTCTTATTATTTCTACGTACGTATAAATCTTAATTTAAAAAAAAAAGCGCCTTAACCTTTCTAGTTCCGAATTATTTTCTAAAGATAAGTATAACTTATACTTATGATTGTACGTACCTTCACGTTTAAGTAAACAATTTCAGTGCGTTTATTTTTCGTTTGACCCATTTTCTCCGTTCGAAAATAAGTATTATTTTTTTAAGGAAAAAATAATATTGCATGCCTATCGATAGAAATTTCGAAAACTTTTTCATCTACAAACCAGCATCGAAGACTTCGTATTCTATGAATATCTATATAACAAACGTGATAGACGTGCAACGCTTTGAAATAACTGCACTTAACAAGAATGAAATAAATCAAAATAAAATATCCATCTCAAATATTAACATACTTGTATAATTATATATGACATTTATAATATTCCTATCTATTAACATACTTGTATTATTACATATAACATTCCAAATAATATATAACATACAATATTCCAAAAAATATATTACTATTGACATATAAACTATTAACATACTTGCTGTAATCCGTAAAAAAATATGTACTTTTTTCCTTTATATTTCAGTTGCAAGTTAACGCTGTGTGAACAGTGCTATCTAACATAACGTCTTGGTAGCATTAGTGGTGGACATTGTTAGATAGAGAATTATGTATTTTGTATGAGTAGCATGTTGATGTGGTGATTATGACTTATGAGTGATCGCTTATGAGTGATCCAGTGGTAGGTGGTCCGAGCCTCATTCCAGGGCACCAGAAACTTATTACTATTTTCGTAGCACAAGCCTTTAGCTAATTTGAAAAATCATAAAAATATTAATGCGACATGTACCTATTTTGTGTTGGCATCTCGAATTTTCATTAAAATATAAAATGTAAACATAAAAATCTGCCAGATAAATATTAAATTTCCCCTTTTTTTCCCGTATCATCAAACACAATAATTTCGTTGTCTGTCTGTTTGTCCGTAACTTCCTGCAACGCCGGTAATTTCGATCGAATTCACTAAAAAAACGAAACTACACGGCTGGAAGTATGGCGTGAATATAATGTATAACTTGGGCTTAGCAAAGACGCGAAACATTTCATGTTCCGTGATTTTTCATGGGTGTAGGGCTAGTATGGGAATAATCCAAGAATATGGTCCCGTTGTTCATACAATGAAAATAAGTATTTCACTATATAATTTAATGCCCTGTTAATTTAATCTAACTAAAATAATCGTAATCTAAATTAAACAAACCAAACCTAATAACCCAACCTAACCAAACCTAATAACCTAACCAAACCAAACCTAATAACCTAACCTTACCTCATATATTGCATATGAAATGTCAAAATATGCAGTGCATTTTTCGAAACTTTAAAGTGTAATATCTTATTTAATACTTACTTTTTAAACGTAAATTATCTTTCATTTTGTTATTAGCATATTCACTAATATAGTGAAATAATCATTTTCGTTGCATATGCAATGGGACCATTATCTTGGATTTAGCCTTAATCGCTTACAATAATTTATTTTAAAATTACTGTGTGTGTGTATGTGCGTGTGTGTGTTTACGTGTGCGTTGTACGTTGGTTTTTAAGCCTATGGATTCATTATTTTAAGTTTTTGCTTAAGAATATACTTTGTGTCTGCGAAAGTCAATACCAAGAGAATTGTCATTTTGCAGGAATGACCGAGTTTTTTTGCGGCCAGAGTTTTATAGTTTTTGGTTCGAAAAAGAGTTGTAGGTATGTCGTGAATGACGGGTTGGTGCATTAAAATTAATATATTAAAATAAATCCACATTATTATTTAATAAATTATGTTTGTATATATTTAATATATTATTTGATTTATTACATATGTGAATTCTCGTATTGCAAGAATAAGTTTATGATTCTACTGATACCGAGTTTTTCGCGGCCTGATTTTTATATTTTTTGTATCGGAAAATAGTTGTATGTCGTAAACGAAGAATTGGTACATTAAAATCAACTTATGGTAATAAATTCACATTATTTTAATACATTATGAAGAAATTTGATATTTAGTCATTTGCGTCTAGAAGCTAGAGACGGTAGAGAAGGTGCAACAATATTATCGTAGGTCAATCGCTTTAAAAATTTACGCTGAATTTATTCAATGTTATTTATATATATATAAAGTATATTAATATATATATATATATATTATATATATATATAGATATATATATATATATACCTACTTTATATTGTGGGTTTCAAATAACGAAGACAAACTCCAGTGTGATTCTGATAAATGAATAAAATAATATTTCAAAAGTTTTTGCGTTTTTAAAATCTTTACCTATCCTAAATATAAATATATCCCAATTTTTTATAACTTGCTGTTGTTATTTTTTCATGGTAATTATTATAGTTAAGCTTGCTGTCCAAATATACTACAAGATCCCTACACATGATTTTAAAATTATAGCCTCATAATTTATGTAGAACCTACATAATTGAAGTTAATTTTTAAAATATTTCTAGTATATGAAAACGAAAAGCATTTTGTAGTGCTAAGGTTTAAATAAACATTTTTACAATAAGCTGAAAGATGATCTAAATTATTCTGAAATTCAATACAATCGGAAATAGATGTAATACATTTGTAAAATTTCATATCGTCAGAAAAAGTAAATACTTTTGAAAGCATTTTCCAATATCATAAATATACATGTTCTAATATTATATACTAGCTGCATTAACCCTCAGTGATAAATCGGCAAACAAGGGACCACAAATATGTGAACTATTCTCACAATATTTCAAATCGGTCTACAACAAACCAAACCTTACCTCTTACCAGATTTTAATAGACTCTTCCCTCGACTTGCCCCTCGCAAAAATACTAATAATTTAACAAGTCCCTAACCGAAGGTACTTTTCCGAAAAAATGAAAAATTGCATTCATAACACCAATACATAAAAAAGGTGACAAAACTGACGCAACAAACTACAGACCAATTGCAAAACTAGACTGCTTCGGAAAGATCTTCGAGTCTCTTATCTATGATGTTATCTTCAATCACATTAAACACAAAATTACCCCACTCCAACATGGCTTATTTTCATGTCGTTTGGTGACCTAGCATCTTATGATAGATTCGCAGTTTATCAGAGACGCCCTAGACAACCTACTGCAGGAAGATTCTGTCTACACTGACTTTGCCAAGGCTTTTGATAAAGTGAATCAATCCCTTCTGGAAGAAAAATTATATCAATTTGGCATTTGTAGACTTCTACTAAAATGGCTCAAAACTTATATCACAGAAAGAAACCACATAGTAACCGTAAGCAGCCACTAAAGCACTCCATTCTACACTACCTCTGGCATAAGTCAGGGATCTCACCTCGGACCCCTTCTTTTTCTAATATTTATTAACGACATATATGAAGTCATTAAATATTCAAAAATATTACGTTTACTGACGACCTCAAAATCTTTAAATCCATATCCACCATCCATGACTGCCATCTTCTCCAAGATGACCTCAATTCCCTTCAACAATGGTGCACTCAAAACGATCTCTACTTCAATACAGACAAGTGCAACTCAATATCCTTCACAAAAAAACTCAGACCTATATCATTTTTATACAGCATCACCACTAAATTCCTTACGACTTGGGAATCATCTTTGACCGATCTCTAATAATCGGTAATAGAGTAGAAAAAATCCAAAAAAATCCTTAAATCTCTGACATATCGACAAGGTCTAAATGATTCACTTGATATATACGACAAGAGCCTCAAAAAATTTCACCTTATCTCCTTAAATAAAGGAAAAAATTTTACAGACCTAATGACTCTACAAAATTGTCAATAAAAAACTAGACACTCCCTCAGTACTATCACAAATATAAGCAAATATCGTTGTCCGATCAATAAGGCCTCCTAGCCTTTTTTACACTAAATTTTACAACATCAGTTTAGGCTATTTCTCTCCTCTACCTAGAATGACCAACCATTATAACGACATATCGTCCAGAGACGGCAAACTTGATATATTCTTTGTGACGCAGGCTCAGTTCAAAAGTAAAATATTGATAAATTTGGTTGACGGTCCCTCAAGCGTGTAATACATGCTCGTCATGACCACGATGTTGACCTTCGAACCCGTGCACTCACCGTAAGCCTGTTAATTTGGAAATCATTCTCTTAATTTTTCGATTTGAAATAGTTTATAATATATATTATTCTGAATATTATTTACAAATAATTTATCTTTAAGACACGTTTTATTATTAATTTTTTATAGTTGATTGTGTATTACGAAAAAACTTATATTTATTGATATGCGATATTTATTTTTGTGAATATTATTTACAATTCACACTATTAAAACGTTATTTATTTCTATTTATCTTAAAAAATATACTATGTAAAATATATTATCTAAATGTACTGTGTAAAAACTTGTTAGTCTGGAACTTATTCCTAAAATTGTATTTAACAATTTTCCTTAGTCTGAATATTATTCTCAATTTATTTTATCATTTATTATTTATTCATTATTAATTATTAATTAATCGTAAAATATGTATTGTATAACTATATCATTCCAATGTTCACAAAATATTCATACTTTGTACTTTAATGTCACTCTAGGACCGTCTATTAGGGTCATTAATGATCCGTTGACGGTCTGTTTGTTAAAAAATAAAAATTAAATCATAAGCAACAATGACCCTAAATGAGAACCCTGGGGAATTCCCGAGTAAATTTGAATTATATTATTCTTTATTAGAATTTAAAGAAACCTATAAGCTAGTTTAAGGATTAGCTGGAAGTGTAGCCGGGAATTAATAAAATAAGTAGGTATGAATGTAGACAGAATGTGGTCGCACGTGCGGAAATTTTATGCACGGATATCTAAACAGTAGTACCTACAGTAATTTGCCTTCAGCTATCACCAAAATAATTAATCCATACAAGATACCTGCGTGCGATAGGGTTAAGCATGAACAAATAAGAAGCAAATATAGATCTATTCGAAGCTGAATCGAAATAATTAAGAAAGGATTTCTGTGATATTTCCACCTCATACCTCGTTCCCTCATGAAGTTTCATCAATCGACAAGCGGGCAGGAGAATATTCACACAAGGTAAGCTTGATTTGTCATAATTGAAAAGTGTGACGTTTTATAGGAATGGTGTCATGGTAAGTTAGTTATGTAAAACATATGAAAAACTGTTATTACCTTTACAAAAATTAGACAAATACAATTCTTACTAATAAAATACAATTCTTAAAGATAATTATTATTTTAAATAGTCGATTTTAAAACTTTGATTCTAGTTTAAAAGTAAAAAGGAAAAGCATGGTAAACGTATAGGTTAAAAAAGTACAGGTTATTTTTTTTTGTTTACTTTTCATATTTTGGATATGTAATATATTGGTATACTGATACTTTTTGTTCTCTACGTATTCTCTTGACTCATTATATGTATCTTCTAGTATGTATGCATAATTATATAATACAAATTATCCATGTACGCACGTATTTTGTCGTAATGTTTTTTTATCTAATTAAATAATTAATTATAATTCTTGCTTTTATTATTTTTTCAGTTATTGTATACGTATGAACTGAAATGTTATCTTTCCGATTGTAAATTCAAATAAACTAGATTTTTCGAAAATTTCTAGATTTTTCTTCTATTGCACGTCCCTTTAAAATAATATATTGTAGTAAATATTGTTGTAAACAAGTGAGCACATATAGTGAACGATATGGAATTTTGTAAAACCGTTGATTACATATTTTTAATTGTTTTTAGTAGCAAATAGCTTCGAGCGTCCTTTCATTTATTTCTTTATTAATTTATTTCAAACTAACTGTTCATAACCGGCGTTGCACGGGTTAAGGAATAAGACTAAAATAAATTTTGTGAGGGTAAACAAAGTTTCGATGCGAATGGTATAGCTTTGCATATTAAATATATAAGCGGGGGAAGGGTAAAAGAATAGGGGATAATAGGGGGAAACCAATGTTAACCACTGGGTCCATAAGAATAAAATTCCAAAATTTGAGTCCGATTGGTCGAACGTTACAGATTTGCATCTAAAATATGTCAGGGGGAGAGTAAAAGGTATAAGGGGAGGGAGGAAATGTCACTTTTGTTACCCGCCAGGTCCAGGAAAATATATCAGGGGGAAGGGAAGGGATGAAATAATAAGGAGAGAAATGTCGCATATATTTCCCGCCGGGTCCTAAATAATAAGTTTCTAAATGTTGTGTCCGATCGGTCAAACGGTACAAATTTGCATCGAAATGTGTCAGAGGGAGGGGAAGGGGTATGAGAATAAGGAGAAAATGTTGCCTATGTTACCCGCCGAGTTCTAAAGAATACGTATCCAAATTTTGAGTCCGATCGGTCAAACGGTACAGATTTGCATCGAAAATATGTCAGAGGGAGAGGAAGGGGTATGAGAATAGGGGGGAAATGTTGCTTATGTTACCCGCTCAGTCCTAAAGAATAAGTATCCAAATTGAGTCCGATCGGTCAAACGGTACAGATTTACATCAAAAATATGTCAGGGAGAGGGGAAGGGATATGAGTATAGGGGGGAAACATCGCCTATGTTACTCGCCGAGTCCTAAAGAATAAGTATCCAAATTTGAGTCCGATCGGTCAAATGGTACAGATTTGCATAGAAAATATGTCACGGGAGGGGAAGGGATATGAGAATAGGGGGAAATGTTGCCTATGTTACTCGCTGAGTCCTAAAGAATATGTTTCCAAATTTTGAGTCCGATCGGTCAAACGGTATAGATTTGCATCGAAAATATGTCGGGGGGAAGGGAAGGGGTATGAGAATAGGGGGGAAATGTTGCCTGTGTTACTCGCCGGGTTCTTAAGCATAAGTATGCAAAATTTGAATCGAATCTGACTAAAGGTATAGATTTGACAGACAGACAGACGGACAGATAGACAGACATTGAGTTTTATAGGTATAGATATGAAAATAATTTCACCATTACAAGTGGATTTTTAGATACTGTGGACTTGACTTTTCCTTCGATGAGCGTGCTGCACGAATCTTGATTATAACTTATAAATGTTTTTTTTCACGCTTTTTATAATCAAAAATTATTCTTAAGTATTTTTTGACTTTTTAATCTTATTTTTCTGAAATTTGCGTCCAGTGTTTGAATATATTTCTCCGTTTCGATAGGTTTTTTTAAAATCATTTTCCTAAAGTTATAATAAAAGTTTACATACATAATAAATTGAAAAAGTGTACGGTATAATGAAGCAAATTTCTGTCTCAAAATTATTATTTTGTAACTAAACATAGTTCAAGGGTATAAGTGAAATGCGTCGAGCTCGTTTCTGTAATGCTACTGACGATTGTACTCCTTCCTCTTTTACCAGCTTTGCCAAGGAGTCCGTACAAGCTAACGTCATTAACAATCAAGAAAAATGCCGACTTTGCTGAATTTTAATACCTAGTAGTCTTCCGCCCAACCATCACAAATATTCTGGGGGGGGGGGAGGTTGCGATTTATCGGCACGAAAACTCCCTTGACGAATAAAGAAGGCTTCAATTCAGTTTGTTTTTTTCACAAAACACCGGAAAGTGCTCCTAGCGGAAAACTATTCTTAAATCGACCCTCACTTTGAAAAATTACCCCGCTTTAGGCTGATTTGGATGTTCGGTATAGCAATTTTCTAAAATTTTCTGAAATGTTTATTCAATTGTTGCGATTATCGGAGGATCATTTCAAATATGCGAAGACGTTTAGCGATGCACTACTAACGTTAGTAAGAAAGTTTACACAGTACAAATAATATCTTTAGAATCTAATAACAAGTAAATGTTAAATATTGAACTAATTTTGTAATTTATATATATATATATATATAATATATATATATATAGATATATATAGATTTAAAACAAATAGTATCACTCATCTTTGTCTTGCAGATGTCAATAAAACGATAGCAAATAAAAAAGTTTATTTAAATAATTAAACCCGACTGCGTAAAAAGTGAACATTAAATAATAACTGAAAGAAAAACAAGTCCAGTAGTCTAGAATTCTGTTAGGTAATATTTAATAACTACACCATTGAAATAGTTTCGTGATCGATACACACATAAAATAAATAATAAATTCTAATGCGGAACATAGCGACTTTAACAGTTGGGACCCGATTAAAAATCAAGACCGGCTCAAATTTTCCCGACTGTTAAAGTCACTATAACCGCATTAGAATTTATTATTTGTTTTATGTGTGTATCGATCATGAAACTACTTCAATGATGTAGTTATCCAATATTACTCAACATAATTCTAGACTACTGGACTTTTTTCTTTTCAGTTTATATGTAAAGTTCATTTATTACGCAGTCGTGTTTTTTTATTTTTTATATTAACTTTTTTTATTTTACACTTTTTAGTTAGGATTATAAGACGGTATTTTTTTTATAATTTATTTATTCCTAATTAGGTTATTTTTCACTGTATTAAGTAACGCTTTAGGTAACGGTCGTTAAAATTATCTTTCAAAGCAGTAAAACTCGATTTTAAGGCGATCATCCGGCAGAGTGAGCAAATATCACAATTTTTTCTCATATCTTTTCATGCGTTTTTTATCACATTTTTGTATGGGAATATATAATTTTAAAATTTATTCATGTTACATATATTTTAAATACGAATAAGTTATTAAAATGACAAAACTAAATTATATAATTAATTAATAAAT
Source organism: Agrypnia vestita (assembly GCA_016648135.1). Taxonomy (NCBI): domain Eukaryota; kingdom Metazoa; phylum Arthropoda; class Insecta; order Trichoptera; family Phryganeidae; genus Agrypnia; species Agrypnia vestita. The sequence continues at coordinate 22,357 of JADDOH010004490.1, forward strand.
TACCAAACCTTCGATGTTTTAAAATAAAAAAAATTGTTCAAGTTTTTTGTTTGTAACATTGTGGAAATTCATTTTTAATATTTAAAAAAATGAGGGTAAACAACACTGTTTTATTCCACCATATTTATTTTGAATTGTTAGAACGTTTTCGGGATTTCTCCCATTGTCAATAACAACACGTTTACAACTAAAATAAAAATAATTCGAAACAGAATTAATAGGGATTGGGTGGGTTTAATGGTGGTGGGGGTTGGGGGCGGGGTTAGAATGGATAGGAGTTAGGAGTAGGAGAAAAAAAATTGCTTTATGGGCCTTTATGACTGAATGGCTTTTTTTTTCAATAATATTACAAAGTAAACGGATTTTCTAAATTTTTTATAATTGTTTCAAAATGTGTTAGTTTGTTTACTTACAATTTATATTTTAAAAAACACTGTTTTTTTATAATATTTTATTTTTGTGCATGTTTTTCAACCCTTTTTGATAATTGATTTTTTTCTTGAACAAATTAAAGTAATAAAAATTATTATTTTAAAATTATTAGAAAGAAATCATAAACTTTTTCTAAATTTCAGATTGTGTATTATGTCACAAATACATTGCGTCTTGATTAAATATCTAAAATCGGGAATATGAACAATAATTTTGATTTTTTTTGTTTTGTTTCATGATTATAATATCTCTTCTTTTGACAAAGGAAAAAAAAGTTATCAGCTGTGTAAAAAATGTTAAAAAAAACACAAAAAATATTTTATTTTGTTTTTTGTTGATTTTGCAATAATTTTGATAAGTTAAGTATAATTGGTTGTTTTGTGTGAGATTGGAATACCGCGTAAGCTGATCAATCTGGTGAAACTAACAATGTCCCCAGTAACGTGTAGAGTCAGGGTTGGCAGTGATCTGTCCGAGCCCTTTGAAGCGCTCCATGGGGTGAGACAAGGAGATGGATTGGCCTGCCTCTTATTCAACATAGCCTTAGAAAAAGTTATTCGTGTCTCCGGAATTGAGATAAGAGCAACGATATTTGACAACTCTGTGTAACTATTAGCTTACGCTGATGATATCGACATAATTGCGAAAACTTCCGATGCTTTATGTAATGCCTTCATAAATCTTGAAAGTTCTGCCAAAAACATGGGTCTCATAGTAAACCAGCAGAAGACCAAATACATGGCCGTACGATGCACCCAACAAATCCCAATTCTCTCGTGTGGAAGTTAAAATTTTGAAACGGTACCAAGATTTACATACCTAAGAGGGTCAAAACCTAAGATAACAAGCGAGAAAACAGGGCTGAAAGATGAATACTACAGAGGAAGCAATCCAGAAATAACTCATAGTGATGCGCAATCGCCTGTTTTTTTTTTTTTTTTATTTTTCTACCGCCAACAAAATTAGATAATCCGTGTACAAAAACGCTTATTAGTACGTAAACCAGCAACGCAGCTGAAAACGCCAGGGTCCTAAACTAATGATGATGACGAGCACATAGGCAACGTATTTTTGAAAAGAAAATTGTGAAGGCGTATCTTCGGACCGGGTTGCTAGAAAATGGACTTTGGGCGAAGGACCGTTACACAGGACAATGAATGCTCAATATACCATCTATTTTAAAGGAGGGGGTAAGGTATTTAATTCTACCAACAATTAATTCGTACAAAAAAAGGCATGTTTTTGTGAATTTTTTGTGACAACACAGTTAAAATCTCTTTATTAAAACCAATGGTACATTAAAGTATGACATTTGAAGAATATTGTGTAAAATTTTCAAGACGAAATATTAAAAAATACGGCAATGGCAGCAATTATTCGGACGTGTCTCGGAAAAAAGTAGAATTGCGGTGTCCATCATAACTTGTTGCTTGATCATCTGAAATCAAAAAATCAAAATTCATTCGATAGATAATAGGTTTTTCCAGGTAACGCTGGGAGGGTTTTTTGAAATTTCAATTTTTCAATTTTTTGGAACACTTTGAAGGGAAAAACGCGATTTTTTGCGAAAAATATCGACTAATTTGTTAATCAAAAATAAAAATTAATAATAATTTTGAAAAAAGCTCGACAGCGTTACCTCGTAAATTATGTACAGAAATAGTGTTCAATATTTTAAAACGATAGGTGCAGTAGTTTTGAAGTTATGATGGACACCGACTTTGAAAACGTGAGATGTGGGGAAAACGTTTTAAAGCTTTGCACACTGTAAAATTCAAAATAAAACTCAACACTTATTTTATACTTACACAAAATCGTCGATGCCATGTTCACACAGCAAAGAGCTTTAGTCATCAGCATCTTTTTGTCCTTGTCTAAGCAAAACTCTTCTAATACAATAGCACGTCCGGTAGTCCTCAGGTGAGCGCGTCTCTTAGCTGCCCGAGCAGGTATAGAAAATCAGTCTGATATCGCTCAAATGTTCACAATTTCGTCAATTTTGCTCCGATTGACTTGAAATTTTGACACAATATTCTTGCGATGTTATACATTCATTTAAAAAATTAAAAAAAAAAATGCAAAAAAAAAATTAAAAACATTACCCCCCCCCTTAAGGAGTCAAACGTCACAACATTTATAAAACTGGGAAGACTGGTGGCTGGGTCACGTGGAAAGAATGTCCGAGCATCAAGCACCAAAGTCCCTGCTGAACTCAAGGCCAATAGGGCGAAGGAGCTTAGGAAGGCCAAAATTAAGATGGAGTGACAACGTCCGCAAAGATATCTCTGCCTTAGAGCTTCGGAACTGGAGAGAGATGGCACTAGACCTAGATGAGTGGAGGAAGATTATTGAGGAGGCCAAGACCCACCAAGGGTTGTAGTGCCAAGAATGATGATGATGATTGTTTTGTTATTGCATTATTGCATATGCATATGAGCAATTATTGAAAAAAAAAGACATCTTACGAAGCCATTCAGTGATAAAAGGCCCAGAATTTTGGAGCAATTTTTTTCATGTTTTAAACATCGTAGGTATAGTAATTAATTAATTATTTATATAATTCAGTTTGTGTCATTTAAATAAGATATCCGTATTTAAAATATATGTTACTTGATGAGTGCATTATAAAATATATATTTTCATACAAAAATGTGATAAAAAACGCAAGAGAAGATATGAGAAAAAATTGTGAAATTTGCTCACTCTGCCGGACGATCGCCTTAAGAATTATATTGAATTATAATATGATAATTATTTTTCACGTTAATAAGACCTATTATGTGATTATATAAGAACTTTATTACAGTTTTATTATAAGTATTTAAAATTTAAGTGAGAATGCTTGCTAACCAACTTTAAATCGTTATAGATCCTAAATGGTCATTCGAAATGAAAAATGATAAGGAAAATCTAAAGATGAATTTGAAATACCTATTCAATGATACTCTATTAAACATAATTCGTCGACTTTTTTTCTTCATAATATAACATTGGCTCATGCCTTTGATCTCTAGAGCGTCACAAAGGAATTTATACTTACATATGGAGGCTGATAAAAACATTACCCTTCTGTGCATCGCGCAGTCGGGTAAAAAGATCTGGTAGATCACATAAAAAAACTAACCCATAAAAACGAAGTTTTTACAATACTCCCTTTCTCATTTACTAGTGGAAACTGGTTTTGCGCTTTACCTACGCGTTGGGCTTCGGTCGGGCGACGCTACGAAAGGGAGTAATAAATTTTTTTCCAGAAATCCAAAATTATACTATAATCAGTTTTCATGTCTACCAGATGCGTCGGAATCTCCATACAACATACTGAGTTGTGTAAAAAAAACATTAAAAATTTGAAAAATCCAAAATTATACTATACCTAAATATTATTTTTTTAACGAAAATTTGACAGATCTTTTTGATCATCGCCTCGAGTCTACTTGCAAAGTTTCAGCTCGATTGGATCACAGGAAAAGGGTTAAAAATCGATCCAAAGTTTTTGCGTCAAGCAGACGCTACGAGTTAAAAGAAAGGAAGTAAAAAAAGTAACTCATAAAAAGTTTTTATTATACTCCCTTTCTCACTTACTAGTGGAAACAGGTTTGGCGCTTTACCTATGCGTTGGGCACGAATCGGGCGACGCTACGAAAGGGATAAAAAAATTCGATAAATACAAAATATACTATAATTATTAATTTTTTTAACGAAAATATGATAGAATTTTTGAATGTCGCCACGAGTCTGCTGCAAAGTTTCAGCTCTATTGGATTACGGGAAAAGGGTTAAAAATCGATTCAAGTTTTTGCGTCAAACAGACAGACGCCACGAGTTAATATAAAGGGAGTAAACATAGAAAAAATAATTGAGAATCACAAAACAGAGGTGCATAAGAAGAACTCGATTTTAATCTATACCTATAAAACTCAATGTCTGTCCGTCTGTTCTCTATACAAATCCACACCGTCTGTCTGATTCGATTCAAATTTTGCATACTTATGCATTGGGACCCGGCGGGTAACATAGGCAACATTTTCCCCCTATTCTCATACCCCTTTTCTTCCCCCTGACATATTTTTGATGCAAATCTGTACCGTTTGACCGATCGATTTCAAAATTTGGAAACATTCTTTAGGACCTGGCGGGTAACATATTCGACATTTCCCCCCTATTCTTTCAACCCTTCCTCTCCGCTGATATATGTTCGATGGTAATCTGTACCATTTGACCGATCGGACTCAAAATTCGGAATCTTATTCTTAAGGACTCGGCGAGTAACATTATTATACCCTTTCCCCTCCCCCTGACATATTTTCGATGCAAATCTGTACCGTTCGATCGATCGGACTCAAAATTAGGAAACTAATTCTTTGGGACTCAGCGGGTAACATAGGCGACATTTCCTCTCTAATCTTCTAACCCTTCCCCTCCGCTGATATATTTTCGATGCAAATCTGTACTGTTTGTCCGAACGGACTCAAAATTTGGAAAGACTCGGCAGGTAACATAGTCTTTATTTCCTCCCCCTGATATATTTTAGATGCAAATCTTTATCGTTCGAATCAAATCTTTGTTTTATTTTTATTTAATTTATTTTCAACTTAATCCTCAACCCGTGCAACACCGGGTACGAACATCTAGTATAAAATAAATCTGAATAAATAAAGATTTTCAGAATTTTTACAGAATTTACCGTGTAATCTTAAACTTGAACTTACTTTTATATTTTGTACGAAAATATAAAAGTAAAAGTTTTTTGAAAATAACAAATATAAAAATTACGTTGTCTATCTATACCTATAAAACTCAATATCTCTCTGTCTATCTGTCTGTTCTCTATAAAATCCACACTGTTTGTCTGATTCGATTCAAATTTTGCATACTTATGCTTTGGGACCCGGCGGATAACATTTCCCTCCTATTTTCATACTCCTTCCCCTCCCCCTGACATATTTTCGATGCAAATCTGTACCGTTTGACCGATCGGACGCCAAATTTGGAAACTTATTCTTGAGGACTCAGCGAGTAACAAAGGCGATATTTACCCCTATTCTCATACCTCTTCCCCTCCCCCTGACATATTTTCGATGAAAATCTGTACAGTTTGATCGATCGGACTCAAAATTTGGAAACTTAATCTTTAGGACTCAGCGGGTAACATAAGCGATATTTCCTCCTTATTCTCATATCCCTTCCCCTCCCCCTGACATATTTTCGATGCAAATCTATACCGTTTGACCGGTCGGACTCAACATTTGGTAACTTATTCTTTCGGACTCAGCGGGTATAATAGGCGATATTTCCCCTTATTTTTATATCCCTTCCCCTTTCCTGACATATTTTCGATGCAAATCTGTACCGTTCGATTGATCGGCCTCTATATTTGGAAACTTGTTCTTCATGACTTAGCGGGTAACATATGCGACATTTCCCACCTATTCCTTTAACCCTTTCCCTCCTCTGATATATTTTCGATGCAAATCTGTATAGTATAACCGATCGGACTCAAAATTTGGAAACTTATTCTTAAGGAATCGGCTGGTAACATATGCGGCATTTCCCTCTATTGTTTTAACCCTTCCCCTCCGCTGATATATTTTCGATGCAAATCTATCCCGTTCGACCGATCGGACTCCAAATTTAAAAACTTATTCTTTAGGTCTCGGCAGGTAACATAGGCCATATTTCCCCCTCCCTTTTTACCATTTCTTTTCCCCTGATATATTTTCGATGTATATCTATATCGTTCGAATCAAACCTTTATTTCCCCCCACAAATTTATTTTCAACATAATCCTTAACCCGTGCAACGCCGGGTACGAACAGCTTGTCTTATTTATATTATACATTCGCCCGTAGATACTTGCGTACCTAAGATGTCATCTAGCCGTGGACACCAGGTGCGAGCGCCACATTGGCTGCACTGAATTTGATGAATATGGCTGACCACCACACTCTTTAAAAAAATTTTTTGCCGTCTTTCATAGTAACAACAATTAAGTAAAAAACTAACCCATAAAAAACAAGTTTTTATTATACTCCCTTTCCCATTTGTATTGTTTCCAATTTGATATTCTATCAACATATTCCTCTTGCTTTAAGTTCATATGGAAAATCTATTCCATGTATATTATTATCCTTAAAACTTGTAGAATATTGAAAACGTAATAATTGGTTTTAGGGAGGCACGGCGCAGCGTCGGCGAAACCGTCTCGGACCCATGGCTCGACACATAGTTGAAACAGGTTTCGCGCCTTGTCAACGCGCCGGGCTCCTTTCTCATTTGTATGGTTTACAATTTGAAAAAACCTTTAAAATTTCGAAAAATCCAGTATCTTGTTGGTCTTGTGGTTAGGAAACTCGTGATCCAAAGATCGCGGGTTCGAACCTTTCTCCAGACTAGCAAGTTAGTCCTAGTTTCATAGCACAAGCATTTAGCTTTGTTTGAAATTAGTAAGAATATTGATGTGACACGTATTCCGTGTTCACATCATTATTTAAAAAAAAATAAACATTTTAAACGAGAATTCATCGTTGCCACGAGTCTGCCTGCAAAGTTTCAGCTCGATTTGATCACGGAAAAAGGATTAAAAATCGATCCAAAGTTTTTTCGGCAGACAAGCAAGCAATCAGACGCCACGAGTTAAAAGAAAGGGAGTAAAAAGGTCCGAATTCGTCACTGAAATACGAGATTTGGTAATTATCAAATGTGACGTTATCTTTCAAACAGTGAGGTCAGGGAGTCTTAACCCTAGAAAGCTAACGTTCGTGCGTACCCTTTTAAAGCTAACCATCCGTCGAAACGACGGTTACTTGAAAAAGTACTTTTTTTGTAAATAAATAAACTTTATGCACGTGATACTTTACAATATCTTTGATTTAAAGGTTTTTCAATAAAAATACGTCTTATACATTAAACTTTACATATTTATTTAAGATCTACAGTAAAATTTCTAAAACTTCTGAAAAAATTTATTTTTTATTTTTTCATAAACTCTAACATACAAAATCAACTAGAAAAAATAATATAACGTTCTATATTTTGGTAATTTATGGCAATTAAGATGATATTAAAAAGTAATTAAAATAAAAAACTTATTTATATTTAGCGCATGTGATACAAAAATCAATCTTATGTTCGACATATACCGCTACCTTACATTTGGCACAAATTATTTATTCATACGCTTTTTCTTTCAGTGCCACTTCCCGCACGTTTTTCTTTTATGATTTTCTTGTTTCGAAGAAGTTGATAGCTCTTCTTTATTTTCCGATCCTTAAAAAGAGCTTGGCCTGATGATTGTTGGTCTTGACTAATGGATAGTTGCGCTAAAAGAAGACTCTTGATTTTATCTTTCACTTTTGCGTAGGCATTGTTGTTTTTACCAATACCTTTATTCAAGGCTCTACAAGTCGAAAGTGTAGTGTTTTCATAAATTCTTTGCGTGCAATAAATTTCTAGCCCACTGGTAGACTAAAAAAATTGGTTTTTACCTCGTATGTTCTCTTGAAGCAATTGAATGATGCTGGTCTGTGAGGAATCTGGAAGAGTACTGGAATTTCTTTAAGAACTTATTCCACAGTTGATGTACTTATTTGACTTTCTTCGGAATTAGATGGCCCATAATTTTCGTCACATTGAACATTCCAGCACAAAGTTTTCCATCTCACTGGTGGACGCATCATCTTGGTCTTCGAAACTATACTCTTGGTTTACTAACTTCGATATCGCATAATTATTTAGCGAAGATATGGTAAAAATCTATAACAAACACAACTTATGTCAAAAATATATACGTGCACTCAAACAAAAAAACTAACGGTAAAGCTAACCATGCGTCGAAACAACGGGCAATGCTCAAGTATCTCGAAAAGTATAAAACTTATCTGCCCGATGCGAGTGCCATTGCAGCGACCTCACTGGTGACCGAGTTGGCTAGCTAAGACAAAACATTCGGATTCACCGTTAAACAGAGACCGCTATTTTTCTTTACGATGCCCGTCGATTCGACGGAGGTTAGCTTTCTAGGGTTAATAATTTCTTGTGATTACAGGGCCTTCGTTTTTCTCTCATTATATTGTAACTGTATACAAACTGAAGAGTAAGCTCAACCATTCGAAACAAGAGTAAAAATGAAAGCAGATACATATAAATACATTTATCCCAGGAAACCCATCAAATAAAAAATAAAAACTCCTTTACAATAAACGAAGAACCACTTAGTAAAGTAGATAATTACGCGTGTATTTGTACACTTTGGCCAGCTTTTAAATTAATTTATTAACTGGAAAAGTTAATCACCTCGTCAATAATATTAAGTACCTACCTATCTACTAATATTTTAACCGATAACTCCTCCGATATTGCGCCATTTATACGTACTCAGCTTTTGCAATCCTCATACAAGGATTTAATTGCCCTGAAAAGGTCTCTCTCTATTCCATATTCGTCCAGCATTGTCCACAAAATGCCTCACGGTACCAAGTCGGATAATTTTTCCAGGTCTATGAATACCATACCATTGAAACTTCAAAGGCTAAACCAACAATTTATTATTAAAATCTACTCTAATACGATAAATTTACTAAGTTATTTTGAACTATTTTTCTACAATTATTAGATTTATTATTTATGTGAAAACTGCAACGATTTTTCTCATTTTCTTTTAAAATATTTTATTTTTTGGTTTTTCTGCATTCTAGTCAAAGAAAAAATTGCGTCGAAAAAAAAAATATTTGGAAAATTATATTTATTTTTGGCGTTTTAATATTTCTCTGGTACCTTTTATTTAAAAAAATATGTAAGTTTTTTGAATATAAGAAGATGTGAGACTACTCAACATGGGATGAAGCGGAAAGATGCAGAAGATCGCAGTTAATGGAGAACTTTTGTGGCGGTCAACGAAAGTGGTGAAAGTTTCACTTACTGAAGATGAATCTCATATTTTTATGTCTTTTCTGAGCTAAAATTCAAACAACAACAACGGTGGTAGTAGACATTTTGGATAATGGTAATCACCTAAACCTAATCAATAAAGGAAATAACAGACAAATTATAAATAAACTGATACAGGCAGATATGAAAGGTTATCGTCGTTTCAAAAATTGTAAAGTCGTTTTGAATTAAAAAAATGTTTATTTTCTGGACGTTTTTAATCTAAACTTTTAGTAAAATATCGCAATTCTTAATAAACGTCGTATTTAAATTAAAAATCTCAATTAAATTAAAACAGTAAAGAAAAAATCTTAATAATATAATAATTTCGGTGTTTGTCTGTCCGTAACTTGCTGGAATTACTTTTGAATTATAGATAATTATCAATTAATATAGTAACTGTAGATGACTTCGTGTCAAACTCTTATTATAATTACAGTGTGTCACTCAACACGAAACGACTCAGGCAACATGCTAGGGTCGCCCACCAAATTACACGGCCTTCACATTTTAATATTATTATTTTATCATATTAAGTTTTAGGTTTAAGCGAATGAAGTCAATTTATAAAAAAACAATGATTTTCTGTTCATGAATTTTAAGCTGCAAAGACCTGCAATTATTATGTCCCGTGACTTTTCACGGGTGTACTGCTATTAAGTATAAGTAAGCTTAATTTAATAATTCAAGACGTGTCATCATTAAACCTGATGGGATTTAAAGTTTGCTGTAAAGTGGTCTGTAAAGTATTATTGCGTGATTGTTACAACTTTCTTAAATATTCAGCGAATTACTATTAATGGAGATATGATTTTTGATACTTACTTTCAGGTACTTTTAACCCTTCACGCCCCTCACCTGCTTGCTATCTCGCAACTAAGAACCTTCAGCAAAGTGCTAAGTATTCACAATGTAAATAAGATTCATAATCCTATTACTTTCTCCATTAATTTTCAAATCCCGTATAAGTTTATCGACAATCGTTATAACTAGATACTGTATGAGGTAATTAGCAAAATTTTAAAATAAATTCTATGAATTAATTAGGAAGGTTAAAGGAATCAATGAAAAAGAAAAGACAAAAACTTTACTATTTTACTACAAAAAATATTTTTCTAATTGATTTATCTAATTCGTTTTGTTATGTAGAATATTGTTGCAGATACAAAATAAAATGTATTTTTACTAAAAGGCTATATATATGTGAACAAATATTAATTTGTATCATTAATATCATAACAAACAGATCGCTACAAAATTAAACATAAAAGCTGTTTATAAAAACTGGAGAAAACCGATTCATAGAAAAAATCAAAACGACAACGAAAACAAAGCGTATAAACGGATCATACATAACAAACGGAGGATGAAAAAGTAAAAAATAAGTTAATCATAAAAGAAAAGAAATTATTCAATTCAATAAATATAAGTCTTAGACTAGACGTCAGCGGCGTCCAGACAAGCGCGCGAATAGTTATTATACCACAAATCTTAAAAACTAGATATATAGAATCAGCACTTGGAATGTTACGAATTTGACCGGGAAAGATATCAAGTTGGTCGCCGAATTAGAGCGTTACTCGATTGACATTTGCGGGTTGTCATCGACGAAACTAAAAGAGAGCGGCATTAAACGTTTAGACCGAGACTGGCAAGTGTATTATTCCGGGATTAATGAAGCATCTAACGCAAAATCAGGTGACGGTAAAAGTGCAGGTCTATCGGAGGGTGATCGTCTTTATTCAGATTAACGCCGGCCGCACACTGGATGCGTTTTCGTACGAAATTGAGTAGTACGTATACGTACGAATACGCAAGTACATTCCTGATCTTCGAAGTAGTACTGAACATCGCACACTGTACACGATTTAGTAGTGCGTGTACGCACGTATAGATGCAACGTCCGACACGATCCGGATTTGTTCGGAAATTCTTGCGATTTCGTACGACGGATATTGAAAATTTTGTCAATTTGACACATGACCACAAATGTTTGTGGGACCAAAGTGATTCAACTACGTGACCATCAGCGTAGATCATCAGATCAGATTCTCTATTATTTCTAAATAGGATGGAGATTTCTAAAGAACTAAAAAATATCTGTAAGTTAAAAGAAAGAGACAAAGACAAAACTAACTGTTTTCAAATCTGTGTACAGGCCCACCCTAATATACGGCTTTCCAATTTGGATTCTGAGGGAGAGAGTGAGAGCAAGGATCCAGGCTGCCGAGATGAGTTTTCTGAGGGGGGTAGCACTGATGGACAGAGTGAAAAGTGCCGACATAAGGCACACAGTCGGCATGGAGCCCCTACTCCTACACATAAAAAAATTACAAGTGAGATGGCTTGGACATGTACTGAGAATGCTAGAGGAACGAATAACAAGAAGAATCCTCTTGGTAACCCCGGAGGGACGTCGGCCGGTGGGTTACCCCAGATTAAGCTGGGAGAAGCAACAAAAAAATGTGTTTGAAAACAGAATGGGTCTAGATTGGTTGACTCATGCGACAGCAGTTCAAGACAGGGAAATATGGAAGCACCTTATCGAGTCTTTGGGCCCCCGACCCTACTAGGGCAAGGGGATAAGATGATGATTATGATCACTTTCATCTCAGCATTTGCTTCGAACGGTTGTTTAAAAAAAAAGATCTTCAATTTAAGGGGAAGAACATGATGACGATGCTGATGATAAATGGAACATAAAAACGGAAGAAAAATGATTAATTAAAAATGCAGATTAAACAACACAACAGTGAAGCATATAAACAGAATCTAAGACAATGATCAAAATTACAAATCGTAAAAAAAGATTCATTAAAATATAAAAACCGACCACAATCAAAGAATATTAAGATACGAAACTGACTGGAATTAAAATATTAAAACTGACCACAATCAACGAATATTAAAAATGATTTGTAAAAATTGGATATTAAAAACATAGAAACGTAAAATATTAACGTATCATAACAAAATTTGCAATAAGAGATAAAAACATAGAGTAGGTACAGAGTAGATATATCATGCGCGTTAAAATGTCGATTGAAGAAATTTCCAACCCTATTTCATAAACGCAAGCGGAAAAGAGTAAGAAAATGTTTTTATTTATAATTTTATAAAAATATCATTAAGGAGCTACTAAAAATTGCTAAAATCTTTATGTATACAGACTTAAATGTATACATGTCTAGCTGTTCGTACCCGGCGTTGCACGGGTTAAGAATTAAGTTGAAAATAAAATTGTGAGGGTAAACAAAGGTTCGATTCGAACGGTATAGATTTGCATCGAAAATATATCAGGTGGAGGGGAAAGGGTAAAATAATAAGGGGGAAATGTAACCTATGTTACCCGCCGAGTCCTTAAGAATAAGTTTCCAAATTTTGAGTCCGAATTGCAGATTTGCATATAAAATATATCAGGGGGAGAGAAAGGGGTAAAAAAATAGGGGGGAAATATTGCCTTTGTTACTCGCCGAGTCCTTAAGAAAAAGTTTCAAAATTTTTTAATACTATCATATAAATATTTGAAATGTAAATATTTGAAATATTCTATTAAAGAATTTACCTGTGTTCTTCGGGTATACTATTTGTAAAACTATTTGCTGTTAATGATAACTTTCGTTTTTCGATATTCACATAATGTTTATTTTGCATCCGTCTCTTTCTCGCGGGGTGACAAAAATAAAACCACTTTTTTGGGCTTTTTTACCGAGCGCGATGTTTCTGCGACTGTCTGCAGAGTTTGAATGAAATTCAAAAATTGAGTGTCGCGTTCGAATAATAGTTAGAGGCGCCATCTTTTGCCCGCTTTTCGATTTTTTTTACCCCCCCCCCCCCCAGTTTTCTTGACATCCACACAAAATCGAAATTTTCTGTTTTTTTAATAATTAGGTTAAAAAAAAACCGTAGCGTGGTGCGAAACTTTCCTACATATAGCAAGTGATAGCACGAGTCAGGTCTATAGAAAATTTGTGTTCCGAATTGCGTGTTCATGGAATGACGTTCGCTTAGCAGTTCTTACGACATTGATTCAACCCTTGAGAGACATTGCAGTAAAGTCTGCCCACGTAACTAGTACATGTTGCACACTGGCGACCTCTATTGTAGAAGAAGTGAACACTCCACAACAAAGTGCATATAATTTACGCCCTCGAAAGTAGTAATCAGTCCGCCCTCTACCTCTGCGGGTAAAGGTCGTACTCCTGATGACGTTGAATAAGAATTCAACAAAACGTCGAGAATAGTTTCTCGGAAAAACATAAGGTTCGTATAAAATATCCGCAACCAGTTACAGTTAAATAAGTATTTTGATGTCTTTTTCTAAATAAGTGCTTTAAGAGTAAATCGACGGTGGATAGGAAAAAATGACCAAGCGACAATTTGGCCGATATTGAGTTATATATATATATATATATAATATATATATTATATATATATATAAATATATATATATATCACTGGAATCGAAAAAATTTTCTGCGTCGATTGGCCCCACTTAATGTTTTTTGATGTCGCTTAGATATTTTCTTGATTATTTACAGTTTTTGGCGACCAAGCGACAAAAATTTAAACGATTTTTTAAAATATTACATTTGGGATTTTTTTCGTAACTATTTTTCTACTTGGTAAATTAGTTGTGTTTTTATTTAAAATGTTGTTGTTTTTAGTCTCTTTTTCCTGATCTTACGAAAAAATAATAATTAAGTTGGATAAATTTACCCTCTCGAAGATAGGTTTCGTTTATGACTTCAGCCTATTTACCTCACCTTAAATATTTGCCATTAGGCATTTAGATATTTTTTATGGGTTCTCATTTACAACAACATTTCGTTTAGTAATTTTTATCCTTAATTTAAAAGAGATGACATTTATCGCTTAGGAAAATATGACCTGCAGTTTTCTTTATTATTTTTGGTGCTTAGATATTTTGTGCGGTAAGAAATTTTAATTAAAATGGAATTTGACCTCCCGCGCGTACGTTTTGTTTCACATTTTCATAATTGTTTAAAAATTTACAAGCTCGTAGTTAATTTATTAAACAAGGCGAACGTATTGGCACCAGACGTGGTGTCAAATTGTAGACAAGGAACTTATGTTAGTTTATACATATTTATTTTGGTGGTACATATTCACATATTGTCAGTAATCCTTCACGTACCCGACGACTACCCAACGGAATCGCCTCTCTCGGAATTTCGGCTCGAGCATCATATCAGCTTGATCTTTAGGCAACTAACGCAGAGTTCTCAAGCATTACTTCGTGCAATGTCAACCTATGTTCTTGATTCAGATCTGATGAAGTCCCAAGTGAAGCTAATGCCTTGAAGGTCAAAATGGCAATATGTATTGAGGATATTGGAAGGTGGATGTCTTAGAATAGATTGACGCTGAATCCTGAAAAAACTGAAATAATATGGACAGTTACATCAAGGAGAGTACATCTTTTGGATGACACGCCAATGATTCTATCGACGACGGGCATCATAATTAAACCCTCGTCACAGGTAAAACTCTTGGGAATCAAGGTAGAGAAAGATATAGGACTAGAAATCAGATTAACAAAGCTTTCAATGGTTTCTATGGTTTAAGACAGATCAATTCTGTAAGAAAATGCCTTCCTCCAGACGCAGCAAAGTCACTGATTAGTGCGTACGTCATCTCGCTGCTGGACTATTGTAACTCAATTTATGCAGGACATCCTAGGACTCAGCTTGACAGACTTCAGTCAGTGATGAATGCCGAGGCGAGGCTTATATTTCAGGCATCAAAGTTCTCGTGGATATCCTCAATGCTGAAGCAGCTACATTGGCTTCGCCTGCCGGAGCGAATAAATTTCAAACTCTCTCTGATGGTGTACAAAAGTCTTCAAAGAATAGCACCACAATATTTGATCGACCTCTGTATCCCAGACAATATCACTGGAAGACGGCTCACACTGCGGTCAGCTAAATCGGAGGCACTCTGCAGGCTGGTAGTACCAAGGTGACCTGGAGCCATCAAGTTTGCGGATAGTGCTTTCAACTTTGCGGGCCCAGCTATGTGGAATCAGCTTTCTCCAGTGTTGCGATCTATGGAGAACCAGGAACTCTTCAAGAAGAGCCTAAAAACTCATTTTTTCGGGATGTCGCACCTGTAAAGCGCCCTTGAAGCGTCTCTTACGCAAAAATGGTGCTATATAAATTAACATAAACATAACATAACATAACTTATGAACGTAGTTGACTGCGCCTGAAAATGAAAGATATGCCTAGAAATCAGAATCAAAGTGAAGAATGTCATCAACACTATGCTAAAACGTAAATACTATGAGTGGGTCCTATTTCTAAATTACGAAATAATCAATGGCCAAGAACATTATGTATCCATAAGACAAAATGATATATAAATATTAATGGATATACGACAATTGATGATGATGATGATTCAGGTAGATTTTTTAAATGCCCAAATTCGTATAAAAGCCGGATGCCTTCACCTAGTCGAAGTAAAATAAATAAATGTTATAGAGTGACAAAAAGGTACAAAATAATTTCCACGGTTTATCGAAGTTACGTAGAAAACCTTACAAAAACACAGGAAAATTATCCTGCATTAAAAGCATTAATTTGTTTTAATATATTATTATATATTTATTTTGATTGTTACTTTTTAGAAAATTATATAATTAATTTAAATTACTTAGTTTAATTCTTTTATATCTCTAGATATTTTTCTCAGATAATAATTAATATGATATTTAAGTTATATATAATAAAATAAAGTGCAACTTATTCATGTTGATTAGATTCGCATCATCTAAATATAATAATTTCATTGTCCGTCTGTCCGTCTGTCTGGTAAACAATAAAAAATGAAGAATTAAATATTTAACTATTAAATTAACTTAATTTACCATAAATCTTTCTAGTATTGTTGCGATTAAGTAATATACTTTTAATTGTTATTTTATATTGGAGGTAATTTATTATTTATAGGTCCATTGCTTAGATCAAAATAAACAAATATTTTATTTTCAAAATTGTCACCCTATAGAAATTTTGTAAAAAGCCATTAAAATATTGTATACTTATATTATCTTCTAATACTATCTATTTATTACTATAATTTTATATTTTGGTGTGTGGTGTTTTTATTAAATAAATAGATTACCAAATTATACCGACATTTTATTGTGTCTTTCAATAATGCGCGTACCCAATCTTATATTTCAACAATTCACATTATACTATTTTTAAAATATGCAGATTTCAAGATTTGTGTTCTGACCGCAGGCGCAGGATTGATTTAGGACATAGAGGACTTTCAAGAACCAACTTTCGAGTCTAAAGTACGAAGCCAAGCGATAAATTATGTATATAAATGTATGCGCGTCTGGATACACTGGTCCATCTTAATACACAAAAAAATATATATATATATACTTAAAAAACACCTACATGTAACTAATGTCTACTTATTATATCACTTCTAGAATTGATTTTTTCATACAAATTTATTCTATTTTTATGAAAAGGAAAACATTTTTATTGTCTTGTCGTGTTTTTATTTTATTTTATTGTTTGCTTTATTAAATAATGACTAATCGATTAAACAAATCATAGATATAAGAATCAGCATTGTATTTTCATATTATGGTAATCAGATACAGCTTGAATTTAATTAAATGCACATCTAAGACGGTACAGTGCTCGTTTAGCATCTGAAAGGTACAGCTCTTCAAAACTATTCAAATTGATGATTCAGCAAAGATAGTGGTCCGGCAATGCATGTAACATACCTACGCATATCACAACACAATTCATGAAAATATGTGTCTTCGATTGATTCGATTGAACGTACGCATACCACAATACAATTTATGAAAATATGGTATTGCCACGGAATATAGAGGCAAAGACACTTCTTTCTCCGACACGATATAGCAAGCCGATACTTTACAGCAAGCTTTCTTTTTTGACACTCTGAGTACTCTACATGCGGCTAGACCGCCTATTCTACTTCTACAAGTGCTCTACATAAACAGCTCTATAGCTTAACACTTTTGCAAACTACTTATTATAATAAACATTATGTGTTTTATATATTTTACATGAATTCGTAAGGGTAAAATATTCTAAGTAAAAAACGCACATTACCGCAACCTTTACACATTGGATTAGTGACATCGGTCAGAGAGATCGTATGGAAGGACTGGAAGGATTGCCCAGAAAACTCTAATCTTGACCACCGGTGAAAACCAGATAACCAACGATTTTTATGACAAAAATTAAAACAAGGTGAGAGTTACTGGGTAACTTCTGAAAAATATGTCTAGTTTATGTTAAAACATTTCCACGTCTCGAGAGGAAGCCTTAACATTGTTAGGTCATTAATAAATTAAGGCTGACGGGAGCTTACATTTAGTTGACAGTACTAATCACCTTTAACATTCTGCCGAGCAGCTGTTGGGAAGTCTTACTTAAGCTTCTCAAGAAGTTAAATCCGCTGTATAATCCACAGGTTGCTGACTCAGCCTCATTGAAAGAACTTTTCCAAGCAGCGTGTTTGATCGAAATGCCCGCTTTTTTAGTACGTATTTCAAAGGAAACTGAAATTTTATATTATTTTTTTCACTTCAACAAAATTAGTATGGGTATCCTCGTAAATACATTTCTCGCTATATTTACTTATTAAATCCCAAATGAAAATATACAAAATATAATATATATTACATGGATTATAAGTATATTAAATCCTATAAAGGTATATACGTATACCTGTACATAAGTTCGGGAGATATGAAGTTAGACATGTTTAATGATTTACACAATATATAATAAATATATTTTATCTCGTAAAATGATTATTCATTCCGCCAAAAATTAGTTTTTAATAAAGAATTTTGACATATTTACACATTTTTAAATATGAAAATCATTATTATGATTGCGCTTAAGACGCGTCGAGTAGTTGTGCTGTTTTTCCATTGCCAGTCTCAAATATTAATCGTTAAGTATTAAAAAAAAAAAACGAGATGTACGGATATATTATATACATATTATTTAACAATCGAGTCAAATTAAGGGGAGATGTATGTTTTATAGAGATATGTAAATTTTTATTTTACGCATATTTTTAAATTAATTTTTAATTTTTGGTTTAATTCCTAAGTTAGAATATACGTATGGTTGGAGATGTGTCAAACTCTCGAAAGCATACACGACAACAGACGACATGATTATCTTTGGAAATTTTTTTAAATTGATACCTTTTAATACAAAAATATGATACAAAATGCTAGAGAACCAACGAGAAAATGTTTTGATTTTCTTTCGCATTGCCAGACGATTGTCTTTCAACTATAAAAAACAATAATATATTATCGTTTATAGCTAGTATCTATTTAGAACCCATATTACATAGATCACTGCAAAATACATATATTTATATTAGGTATATATTTTTATCATTTAAGTATACAGTCAAAATAATATTTTACCATACCGTATACCAGTATAATGTACAAATTTAAAAATTCTAAAAAAAGTAGACGGTAGGTGTCTCATAGCTTTTAAAAAAACTTCGGGGGACTTCTAAATTTTTCATGTATTTCGTCTTTTACGTTTTTCGTATTATTCGTATATATTTTTTTTCGTTCTCTACATTTTAATTTAGAATATAATTTTTTTAACACTTTCGTCGAAGTTCAACAATAGAGAGATTTAACTATTTTTTTATAGATTAATCTTTACTTTGACTTATGAAAAAAAATTGTGTGAAAAAATGATTTTGAAATTAAATATTTAAATTCCCGCCAAAACACTTGATTTCACTGGTCACGAACACGTGCGTCACAATTATATGAAACCCTATTGGCGCTATACCAAACACGGGAATCGATACGTCACGACCAATCGTACTCGTTTAATGGAGTTATATTTCTAAATGAAACATTACCCCGCATATTCCATACAGATTCACAGAATATAATTAATATTTATGAATCTATTTCATATATTTTAATCGGTATTTGTAATATGTGAAATTTTCCTATTATCGAGATAAGTGACAACAAACTTAGTTGTTTATGTTAATGTTGACTAATATTTTGTAAAACAATATTTTTGATAATAAGTGAGACTTTCATGAAGTTATTAATATCAATTATTCAAAATTCGTTCGCTTTGATATAAATCAAATCAACCATGAATACCTTGGAAAAAATGTATTTAAAATTTCTGTACGAAAACTGTTGAAGAACTTTACTGCACTTTTTGCCTATCGCCAGGTTGTTCCGCTCAACTTCGCGCGTAAGTACTCACTCGCGCTGGATGTCTGTCGCTTGTTTTTTTATCTCTGGTCAACTCGCATGGTTCGCTTTTTTGTGCCGTAAGAACACTATCAGAAATAACTAATTCGCGCGTTTGCATCTCTTTTATATAAAAAAAATGTTGGTTTCGCGAATGCTCGACCTGTTTCCCCATATTTCTTCTGATTATGA
Organism: Agrypnia vestita; assembly: GCA_016648135.1. Classification (NCBI taxonomy): domain Eukaryota; kingdom Metazoa; phylum Arthropoda; class Insecta; order Trichoptera; family Phryganeidae; genus Agrypnia; species Agrypnia vestita. The sequence goes on from JADDOH010004490.1 coordinate 42,194, forward strand.
GAATAGTCCAGTTAATTATAGATTCATGTGGACTTAGAAAAGACTTAGAAAATGCGCAGATACCATTCCTTTAGACTCCCGTGACAATTCATTATGATTGTAAAGTTATAATATAATATTCAAAATACGAGTATGTATTTAAGAGATGGGTAATTGTTACCCTTTATGTACGGAAAAGTATCATATCTATGTATGGGAGAGTAGATCCCCAGAGTGCCTTGGAGCTGGAGACTGAGAAGACAAGATTTGTTCTGCGCTGCGCCGAAACATGGAATATATTATTTAAGCTGCTGAGTAAGGATTTTTAATGATTTTTTTGCACGTGAAGTCAAACTTTTTATAAAACTTTTTGCTTAGTAATGTTTCTTTTCCATGTATCTTGGTGTATGATATTCCACGTACAAAGTGACCTGGTTAAGTACTATGTATATATTTTTGTCTAAGTTTGCATAAATTCTGAAAAACCATATATTTTTAATTAAGTATTCATCGTTCAGCGCCTCAGTTTATATTTTTTACTAATTTAACAAATGACAAATAACTCATTTTTCCAAACCATTATAGAAAATACCCGTAGGGAGCCATGCTATTTGTATTACTGTAATAAATGCGAGTTTTTTTAAATATCTAAATTAGGAAAGAAAGTGTTTTCACTTGCCTAAATAGATTTTAAATATCAATATAAATATATATGGAAGTATAATTGTGAGCGTTTATTAAACCTTACCCAACAGGACCTTACCATATTTTTTTCATTTGATTTGAATTAAAATACTTATTAATGAATAGAGAACATCTAGGATAAAACAGATCAAACAGTTTGTTCCAAAGAAAATTTTATGTAATAACAGAAATTGTTTGTGATTTTAAAACAACTCATTGTAATATAAATAAAGAAGTAAATTTTTTTTTAGGAATAAAACATCCATCTAGTAGTAAAGGCTTAGGTCCAACATTTTTATTTTTTCTACTCTATTTTAGTTGAGTGCACTACAAAAATGAGCATTGATATGCTTGTCATTTGAGAGTTAACATAAAATATACTACAAACAAATAAAATACAGTAAACATCCTTTATACGTTTCAAAGAGAACCGGATAGACGATGTTTACGCTAATTTGATCGACACAATATTGCTATGGAACTTAAATTTGTAGCTAACAAGTAGGTAAGTGATTTCCTCGTAATGTTTCGTATATATTGTATCTTAATTAACATTGATGGAAAGCATAATTCGGATATTCGTTTTATACGTGAATAAAATTATTGGCGCAAGTCAGTCCTTCTTAGATATTACTTATTTATGTGTTTAATATTAAATATTGCTCAAAATATTACAAATACCTTATAAATCAAAAATAAATCGTAAAAATGGTAGTTCCAAAACATTTAAATTTAAAATTCTAAATAATATCAATTAATAGTTGGTGCAATAATATAAATATTATTGTAGACTTACTCATTATTTTCTATCAATATAATTAAATATGATCTTAAATAAATCTTCCACTTTCTTTAAAATTAAAAATATCAACCAATAAATACTGCTAGTGTTCACGTATGGCGGTGCAAACATGAACTCTCAAGAACAGAGAGGTTCATAAAATTTGAGTATCGCAAGGAAGCTCGAAAAGATTAATGTTTTTCATAACACGGCGTGACAGGAAAAGAAATGTGTCGATAAGAGACCATAAAAGATTGATATTGAAGAAGTAAGTGAATACGCCAAATTGAAATGGCTATGGGCAGGCCACGTCGGTCGGCGAACAGACAAACAGAAAAGCATTGGACACTGGGTGGACCCCTCAAGTGTCACCTAGTAGTGGTACTTGAAGGGCCCTAAAATACGACCGATGAAGTCACGAATCGCTTTGGAAGGCCTTCATTCGGCAGTGGATAGACAATGTTTGATAATGGCTACGACGACGACAAGAACCTATTTATTTCTTCAATAACAGCAAAATAACTTTTTAGTAACATTATTTAGGTTTATTAATAAAAAATAAAATGTTTAAAACTACTATTTTATTGAATTATCAACATGTTCTGAGGCCACTTCAAACTTAACTTCCTACTAAAAAAATATATTCGATGTAGGTGTAGACGTTAACAAAACAAATATGGGGTTTGAATAACTAATTAAGAAGGAAACTATTTCCAAAAGGGATTTGGTTATTTATTGTAATACATCTGAGAAACGTTTGTCGCGATGAATGAAAGAGACAGAGAGTGTGAGAGTGTTATAAAGGGACGCGCGCCATTTGGAAAATCGCTTTTTATATCGAAACTTTGATCATTGTTATACGTGCCGTATCATTGTAACGCGATATTTATTGTTACCACAATAAAAGATCCAGAAGAAACTCAGCGTGTTTAATTAATGCTCCAAATATCACATTTATAGTTTTTAATTTGCTATGACCATTTTTTCTAATTCAATATTGGTTTGATACAAAGTTTTTTTGTTTTCATAATATAGTATTTAATTTAAGGAACTACCGCTGTAACATCTTACTCGTTATAAATGTAAACAAACCCTAGCGATAACTTATTTTAAGGTACGTATATCATTTTAATTCTCATTTGTACTCAAATAAATTAATTAAATTAAATATTTTTAATAAAAATCTTTAAGTAAAACAATTATCTTTAAAAGTCCTAAAAATTTCATGTCATTTCCGGCGGAGTTAATTCCGCGGAAAGATAATAATATTTCAGCTGGAGTGTAAATTTTGCAGATTTTAAAAAATGTGGTACCGCGTAGACTAATTTGAGACAATTTTATAATTTTATAATCGTTGCAAGCCGAACAGTTACTGTTGACGGAATCCAATTTGTTTTAATTCTACAGTAACATTTGTTGTTTGAACAATTATTGGATTAACGGGTATATTTAATCAACCCAATGATTCCTGGATGTGTATTTATAGAATGTACTGAGCACACAGGCGCAGGTTTATACATATCAAAGCATTTGTATTTTCACGATACAGTTCAATAATATAATAGGAAGACACACATCTGACAGATACGAGCAGGGGAGGATTCCTTGGAGGAAATTTTGAAATGAATTATTATTAAAATATTTTATCTCAAGAAAAATTAAAAATTAATCTCGTCAGAATGGTCACAGCGTTTAAACTTTAAAGTTTGGTTTAGATTTTTGTATGCATGGTAACTTTTTTCTTTCTTATTCTCTCTAAAAACTACTGGCTTGACCATTATACTAGTTATAATGCTATCACTGAGTGTTTTACTATGTAGATGAATTACTACATCTATTTATATTTATACATATATATTTATCTATATATATATGTTATAATGAAGGTTTTCACGGGTGTTAGAAATGATAGTATTAATTTCTTTGGGGGTAACCCGCGTCAAAATCTGGTCCTCAGAAGGACCATTCGTCAACCGACGTTTCGCCTGAATCACATTGTTAATAATGATTTTTTTATTTCATTATTATTCATTAAGGCCAATAATGACCACAGTACCCAAATTTAGACTTTGACTTACCAGACCTCACATGGTAATAAGCTTACGATACGAACGGACGTGTACGCACTGCCCCTCGTGACGGAAATTTATTAACAATACAACCTGAAGATGCCTGTTGTGATTCAGGCGAAACGTCGGTTGACGAATGGTCCTTCTGAGGACCAGATTTTGACGCGGGTTACCCCCAAAGAAATTAATACTAACATATATATATATATATATATATAGATATATATATATATTATATATATATATACTAGGTATATATATATATATATAATGTCGCTTATATATTGTGATGTATTTTTTCCATTGAAATTTTAAAATATTCAATACTCTTTCAAAGCGAGGCTAAAACATAATTTACTTTTGATATCACGTTATTATAGAAATATTATATTTTTTACGCAATTTATTTAGTATTTATGCAATATATTACGCAAATCTTGTCAAAGAGGAAAGATTTGGTAGAAATAGACGAATATAAAATAAATGATTTTCTCTCATTGGGAAAAGCTGTTAGAAAAAATTCTATTCAATACTAGTTTTATCTTTGTTTAATCATAATAATACTGCGTTATGAAATAATATGTGTTGTCATTTGAATTAATTACACAATTTTTAGTAAACAAAACTTTATGAAGAGAAAATTTTTTATAAAAAATATTTACGAAACTTTCCTTCAGAATATTTTGAAATGTCCAATTTTTTCAAGAACGCAATACTAGGTTTTATCCATTAATCAAGATATGTATAATAGATGTCTCATAGAGAAGAAGCAATATTTTTATATGGGAAAGTAACATTGAACTAGGTAGTATATTCTAGTGTAAATTTAATAATGTCATATACACATATAAAGGATTTTGCTTTAGAAACTCCAATCAAAATATAAATATCTCATTATCAATAGTGACATCTGTTTTGATTTGTGGGAAGCTGTTATGCAATAGGTATATATACAACTTCCAAAATTTTTATAGATGTGGTGAGAGAGAGAATCTATCATGAGTGGAAATACACTTGAATTTACATTGTGTAAAGTGATCACTTAAGTCAGCCGTACGATAGGTCGTAAGCCTTACCAACACCAAAAAAAAAAGATTTATTTATCTACTTTCCCATATGAAAATATAGCTTCTTCTCTATGAGACATCTATATTATATATCTTGAAACTTTATTTCATTAATTTCAGTTTCTCAGAACAAACCCCAAAACAAATAATTATTCGTAAATATGTTTTGATATCAATAAAATCTTACCCATAAAAACCAAGTTTTTACAATACTCCCTTTCTCATTTTCGGGTTTCGTGTCTACCAGATACGTCGGAGTGTTTTCATACAACTTACTGAGATGTATGAAAAAACCATTAGAAATTTGAAAAATCCAAAATTATACTATAATTATTAATTTTTTTAACGAAAATTTGATAGATCTTCTTGTTTGTCGTAACGAGTCTGCTTGCAAAGTTTCAGCTCGTGTGTGTGTGCCAACCCAATCTCCTCTTAATTTCAACACCATTTAACATGCAGCTATTAATATGTAATCTATTATCTATTATCGGATCTATTATTAAATGACATTGTAATTACCATTGTGTGAAAAAACATATTACAACATCTTAATTGTCAAGTTGACCTTCCTAGACGGAACATGTAAACTTTCAGGTAATTAATGAAATCACTAATCAAATCATTAACAAACAGATCACTACAAGCTACGGCTAGACTAAATTCTGCTGCTTGCAGTACCGCCTGAGAGAATACCGTTATATTCTATTTCTTAATCTTTAATTATAATACTTTATCTTTGAAAATATTGTCCCCAGTGTATAATTAATAAAGTCAATAAATCTATCAAAGTGTTAATTCTTCTGGGCCATAACACTCGATTGGATAACGGGAAAAGGGTTAAAAATCGATCCAAAGTTTTTTCGTCAGACAAGCAAGCAATCAGACGCCACGAGTTAAAAGAAAGGGAGTAATAAAAAAATATGAAAGTATTAATTTTAAGAAATTAACAAACGTTGTATAAACTACATTCAATGTTATCGTAGAGCGGTTTTGATACCTTTCTATCTTCATCAGGATGGATGCAGAATTACATCCGCTATGCGTACGATGATAAAAAGAATGAATTCGATTTTTAAAAAGTTTTTTAGTTTTTCAAAATTATTATTTATGTCAAACCACAGAGTCAACGCTACAAACAAAACCTTTTGGTGTTTATTCAAGTACCTACGTACATGTTTTTTTTTTAAAGAAAACTAAGCCCTGCGATGTTTCTGCGTATATTGGTGGTTTATTCTTGTTTATCGCCATTTCATTTTTTAAGAAATAATTTAATTTAAACTTCATTGAAATTTGTGATTGATTGTTAAATAATTAAATTATATAGGTATTGCAATTTAAAAGAGCGCAAATATTAATTTTAGCGGAAGTGTATATTGATGTCCGTCGCTCACTCCAGATTGGTATGGATCGGACGTTCGAAGAGCCATCGGATAATGCGACGGACAATGGACTGCTCGGAGCTTACTTAGTCTGGAAGCTTCAGGATGGATTTAACGCTGCAGGGCACGACATCGAAGTGAACCAACCTGCACCAAAGCGACTGAAAAGACCGACGACAAACGTGCGAGATTTTTCCAAGTACGCAAAGCGGTTGAAATGAGTTTGAGAGTTGAGGACTGTGTAAGGCGGGGTTTAGCTTCTGGGCTATTGGTGAGCACGGCATTTGTTGACTGACCGCTTCGCATCACAAAAGACACAATTACTCGTTGCGAGGCATTGTTTGCCCTCGGAATGAAAGGTACGGCCCCGGCTTGGGTACGGCCGAACCCTGTATCGAGTTAAGGAAATATTTAAGAATATCCAGTGGACCCGATCCGAGACGGTAGACTCCTCCAGTTGAATTCAGCTTGGGTCATGGAAATAATTGTTACAGCTTTCTTGGTATATTGTTTGCATCAATGTGAGATATCAAGTCTCCAATATTTCAAAGGTATGAAATGTAAACTTATGTAGGCAAAATACATTTATACGTTAAACAGAAAAATATTCATGGATATGACGTAAATTTTATATTTAAAATCCGACTTTTGTAAATTTTTATATAGATATCTAAATAATAGTTTCGTATTATATTATATTATATTTCAAAATAAAATACTCACAACAGTGTTTTTCGAAATTATTTTTTCAATAAAATCTCAAAATTACAAAGTCAACAATTTGGCATTTAGTTTTATTTTTTAATCTTAATGGGATATTTAAAAGGTTCATCTAATTATGAAAATGACGTTGTGAGATGAAAAAAATTGCAAAGATCTAGAAATTCCATAGGAAATAAACTGAGTAAATATAAAGATTCCGGCATTAACCGTTCGAGAGTTTTTTCTGATTCAAACCAAAAAATTATTTAATTAATTATAGCCTTTCTCAGCAGTACCTCATATATAACTTACAAAATGGTACAAATCTCTCTTCAAGGGCGGATTGCCTAAATTTAAGAAGAAGAAGATGAAACAAAAAAATATAATATTTTGAGTTCGTTGGAGGAGAGGCTCTTTTTTTTTGTAAAATCATGAAAAATAACGATGTTTCCATTTTGATCCAGACAGGACGTGTATGAGATGTTCGGGAGAGTTGAGTGCAGTGACTATATTTTTTTCAGGATTATTGAACTTGATTTTTCTTGTCTACTCTCGGCCTCTTTCTTGAAACTTGAAGATATTGAACAAATTGAATGTAACTAAGAAAATTTTGGTTCAGATCTGTACGTTTGTTGATGTGTACGATTGTATTTAATTTTTTGAACACAACCATATGCTAGATAACACGATAACCAAGATTATATTAGGGATAAAGAAAAATTCGATAAATGGCATATGAAAATTCTCTATCATTCATTTATATGATTCCACAACATTTCTCAAGAGCTAAAAAAGATTACTAATTACAAAAAGAGAAAACAATTACTGCATAATAAAATATCATTACCACCTCTTCGCAGACAACCTTCATCTTCATATACACTTCACCGTAAAAGACTTTCTCAACGTTGTTCAATCAATGAACGGTAATCTTAGTTTCATCACAACGTGGTGCACGTAACATCGTCTTTTTGTAAAATCTTCAGGCAATTATAGTGGGTAGACTGATATCTACATTGATAAATTTGTTATGAAAAACATAGGCGTCCTAACTAATACAAATCTTTAATGGGATGCACATATGTCAGCAAAATAATATTTTACAGTTTTCACTCCCCATGCACTCTTCAGAACTTTCTCCCAATTCATCATAAAATAACAATTACTTGAATATGCTGATTATATTATTTGGATATCAATGAAGACTATCTCAACAAACTGGAACACCTTCAAAAGGCGAATGTTTCATCTTCAACCTCATAATAATCGATCACATCTCATCTTTCCCCAATCTTCTCATTAGCCTACAATCCAACAACGCCATAATATCTACGTTTTACCTCTACTCTATAATGTTTTTTTCAATCCTTACTCACTTCAGTACCCGTAATCTAAATTCAACTTTCTATATAATCATAGCCAGTTAATTATTGGCCTCCATCATTGTGTTTCTTTTCTCTAGTATAATTTTCTCTTTTAATATGATCCAGCTTTTGCTTGGTTACTGAGAGCGCTCGCTAGCACTTTGTTTTTGTTCTGGCAATTTCAACCGTGGCGCGTCGGATATCATTATATCTAATTATATAATATAATTTAAGTGTAATTTTTTGGCCCGTTTCCATTCTGTAATTCATTATGTAGTTTTATATTCGTTGGCTGTCGCTCCTCCATCTTCTTCATGCCCTCTTCAGTAGGTAACATCAGCACTATTTAAAAAATATATTGCGAAATTATGTAAGTGTATCTCTTATTTGTATAGAAAATCTAGCAGTCGCTAACCATTTAGGACATAGCGGAACACTTTGCAAGTCCATTGTTAAAACTAAAGTTTAATTGCTGGCACTAACTTATGTTGCTTTTTTCACGTGCTGTTTGTATTGAATTTGAATAGAGTTGCCACATTGGTAACCTATACAGGTATCTTTCTTAGGCCTTTTCACATTTCAATATTTCTCTGTCCACATTAGCCAAATTGTTATCAGTGCACCATGTATTATGCACTCATAGTATGTGTTGCAAAGACAGGAACGAAGTGTCAACATATCGCCTGTTTGAATTAGCCTGCAATAGTAAGCTTGGGACCATTGGCAAAATATTGAGCCATGTCTTTATGTTTCCCTCTGTGGCATTCATTTGCTTTATTTTCTTTGATAGAACCGCAGGAAGAATATTTTTATCATTGTCTAATATTTCCCCTATTGTTGGCGTTTTTCACATTTTAAAATTATTATTTCCAATACATAAGGTACTGAGAAAAATTTTCTTGCAGACTTGATAATTTTTTCAGGTATTATTTAATAAATTGTTACGACGCATTCTTAAACGTCTGGTTGAATCGAGATTCTGAACATAAATCTTCTTTTCAGACAATGTTTTTAACGACCAAAAAGTATGGTCGTAATGGTCTGCTTCTGTAATAGACTTACATAAATAAATTTTTACTAATTAAATATTATTCACCGTTTCGTCACTCAAACAATACTCCAACTGGCGACAAAGCGAACTAAATAAGTATTTATTTAATTTAATGAAATAGATGAAAACGTGAAATACAAATGTTTGACTATATTTCCCCAGGCTTTTGAATTTGATTTAGATGCCAGCCGACCATGAAAATATTATCATACTTTTATTCTACGGATGTACCGCCTACTTTAGGGTGAAAGTTTCTGAGAAAGTTTTATTTCACCTCAGAGAAACATTACTAAGGCTTAACCTTATATTGAAATATTTTCAGTAGTGTCATCACAGGCGCGGAACAAGGTAGGTACCACATTATTTTCAATTGTATCTTATTGTTTTGAAAATATCTGTTTTAAAGGATCTTAAAAGACCTTTGTCTTAAGCTACGTGTGAGAGCATGAAGAGTAAATGTTTAGATGTACCGTGTGTATGTGAGAGTATGAAGAAAAGAGGTGAGAAAATGGAACACAATGGTTGGGAGTCCAAGAAGCAGACCGAGTCATGTCAGGGTGTTGCAACGCTGCTTTCTGAGCGAATGGTCTAATGCATGAAAGAATATGGGTTCATTAGTGCGAGGCTCATGTGGAGCCGTATCAAAATTGGAACCACTGGAGTATTTGTTATTGTAGGTTATGTCCCTGTAAACTCAGATAATGATGACTGCGCCGAGCAAAATAAGCCAAAACGGCGTCACGGTTAAGTTGATATAATGGAGAATATTTATACAATAAGCATACAAAATATTTAATTTTGTTTGCTCTTTTGTTAATTTGATTTTGTTGTTTTTTTCATTTTGTTTATCTTGTTAATTTAATGTCACAAAGAACGTGTTTATAATTATTCTGTGGCAAAAATTAAAAATGATTAATAGATTATTTAATAACACTCTGTAGAGATGGGTAAAAACCTAAAATGAGGTGCCGGCGTTCAGTAGAATTTTGATAAAATATAGATAAAATTTGATAGAATTTTGATAAAAGTAAAATTTTTTCTCAAATATCAATTCCTAAAAATCTCACTCGTATAAACTACAATTCATCCAGCACATTACATTTTTGAAATATTGCCTGCTAATTTAAATATATATATATTTTTAAAAAGCAACTAAAATCGTCCGTAGATTTTTACTATGGAAAATATTGCGTAACGATTGAAAAATAATTTCAGTCGGCTGAGAGCCGTCAGCGAGCGAGGTCGCGCCCGTTTTCCGACGATTTTCGTATATTGCACTGCGCACATCGAAAACGAATTAAGTTAATTTTTTTGTTGACAACTGACTTTTACATATTATTTCTAACTTTTGTTTGTTTATCTTTTTAATGTTCGAGACAAATTAAATTTATACAATAATTTTTGTTTTAGTGAAAATGGGAAGGCAAAATAATGAATATTTTATTTTTTATCACGAATCATGAGCCGAATCATGAATACACCGTATTTTGAGCATTTTTGAAATAACTACTTACTTTCACTTTTATTTTTGTTCAGAAATCGTTGAAAACTAGGGATTCTGTTTCTGAATTTACAATAGAAGACAAAAATGAAGATGAAGAGGAAATCATAATCAATAGAAATAGAATTGTAGATTTTGCTCAAGCTAACAAAACTTTAGAGCAAAAGTCCTAGAACTAAAACAGGATTTGTTGAATGCCGCGTTTTTGGTAATCATAGCTTATGCAAACCCTACTATTGCAAAAAATTGATTAAAAATGAAGAATCAATAGAGAAAAACCTAATAACAATAATGAAAAATTCAGAGGTTCAATATTTTCAGCCATATTGAAGTTCATTTCCAGATTGGTGAATAATGCATAATGTGAACAGCAATATAGCCAACATTTTCAAAAGTGTGATAGCGAAATTGGCGAAAAATGAATAAACTACCCTGGTTGACAATCTTATGCAAGACGATGTGCAGCGTCAGTGGTCTCCTTCAATTCAAGACGACCACAGACCTATCTGAGCAAAAAAAAATCCTGCGAAGTCCAAACAAATTAAACGACTCGAAACTAAAAGAAATATTAAAAGTTTGGCGTCAACAAAATGCAAAAGAATAGGTTTATCGGATACTTTTATAACCAAGGAGGCTACTACAAGTCACAATGATAAAAATTACGGCGAGTCTAGAAAAACCTGAACTGGGTGAGGCCGATTTTGATTTTGCTAAGAATAAACATATGAAAAATATTACTCTGACTGACGTAGATGGCCACACACTGAAAAGAAGAACTAATCTGCAAGCTGAATCAATCGAATGGCGAAAACTACGGTTTACGTCATCAATTTTTGGGAAAGTGTGCAAACGAGGGTTAATTAAATGCGAACCTTCGGTAAAAAATATAGTGACCGAGATAAAATTAGATCATGTCAAGTCCATTCAATATGGCCAAAGTCATGAACAGCTTGCGCGTGATCAAATAGAAACATATCTGAAAATTCCTATAAAGACATGTGGATTATTATTTGACAAAGATTTGCCATTTTTAGGAGCAAGTCCAGACGGACTTGTAGAAGAGTATAAAACTTTTGAAATAAAATGTCCATACCCAGTTAGAGGAATGAGTGTCGACGATGCTACCAGAGAGAACAAAATTTTATTCATAAAATTAGATAAGGATGGCAATGCAAATGTAAATAAAAAACATGATTGGTATTTCCAGGTACAAGGACAAGTACACGACACGCGAAGAAAAACGTGCAAACCTGCAGTTTGGACGGACGTGGACATGAAAATATGACGATGAAAACTGATAGTGGGTGACAAAAAATTTCGGAGTGACATGGAACAAAAATTAAAAATGTTTTACTTTGATTGTTTACTGCCAGAAATTATTGACTTCAGATTAGATAGGCAAATGGAAATTAAACCTGATTACATGCTCACGTACGAAGCGATCAAAAAAAGGGGATTGAAAAAATTACTAAGCGGAAGATGGAACAAAATAAGAGTATAACAAATGCGAAACGCAAAAAGTCAACTTAAATCAATCAATAAGGGTCCTTGAAATTAAAATAAAAATGTTTTATTTATCCCATGTTGCTCCAAACTATTTTTATTATATCCAGGATCTTATTCAATAAAGTAGGTCTTAAGTCATTTACGACGACTTGCCATCGATGATATCTTAAAATGTTTGATTTATTTTTGTGAAAAGAAACGTATATCTGAAATAAGTTTTATTCCCGATTTAATAACATATGGTCTTTCAAATATATTGAAAATTGTTGCCATATTACTTATATATAAAATATGTACTTATTTAGAAAATCTTGTTTACAATACTTCTTTTATAGTGCAGTTATTTTTGTGGATTGAAGCTACTCAAAATTGTTCATTATATACAGTTAAAAAAAATAAAAATGTATATACCCTTAAAGGTAGGTATATGCGTATATACATTTTTTAATATAGATATATAATTGGTCACAGCATAACCTAAGTTTATACCCACTGCACGCCACTGCTACCAATAGACATGGGAAAGGGGAAATGAAAAATCAATAATCGATTTCTTTCTTTAAGTATCAAGAATGAATCTGTTTTATTGATAGCGATCTAAGAGGAAAACAGTGGCGTCCCCGACAAGGGTCAAAACCGAAAAATTGCAAGAGAAGAATGTGAGGAGTAATTTGAAAGGAAAACCGTTGGAAGATTAAATGATATAGGTATTGAAGAGCTTTATATTGATAGTGCATCAATATTACGTATAACACACCAAAGAGAGCTTGTATGTAAGAAAGGAGATGCATGGTGGGATGATGAGATTAGAGATCTTGTAAATCAGATAAAAAGCTAGGTGTAATCTCTTGGCAACGAATAATGAAGATGTGAATGGATACATGCCAGCAAAGGATTTGTACGTTGTATGTGAGAGAAAAGTAAAGCACGGGGTAAAATAAAGAAAGGAGCATAAAAGGAAGGACGATGGACTAAAATTGACTCAGAACTTCCAAGAGAATATTAAGATCTTTTGGAAGGAAGTTAAAAGTCCCGAAGTGGCACGAAAAGTGGTAGTGTGAATGCTATAATGTCATAGAATATGAATATGCTTAGGAATGAAAGTGAAATAAAAGATATATGGAAGGAATTTTTTAAGAAATGTATGAGTGTGATGATTTCTTTGAGAGAAGGATGAAGAAATATGTATGAGTGATGATTTCTTTGAGGCGTCCAATGGATTTATGAATGTTGAGGATAGTGTAAATAATATAACTGTGGAAGAAATCAAAAAGGTATTGAAGCACATGAAGATTGGCAAGGCTGTGGGTCATGACAAGGTTGCTGCCGAGCACATTATGTGTGGTAGTCCAGTAATTTTCAAGTAGCTTCATAGACTCTTTAACCAATATTTAGAGGATAGCCATACTTAAAAATGTGGTAGTCCAGTAATTTTCAGGTGGCTTCATAGACTCTTTAACCAATATTTAGAGGATAGCCATACTTAAAATACTGGAAAAGAGCTATTATCATGCCTCTATATAAAGGAAAAGGATCGCAAATGGACTGCGCGAGCTATCGGACCATCAGCCCATTGAGCTCTGTTGACAAACTGTATGCGAGAATTTTGATAGAAAGAGTGAGGATGACAACGAAAGAAAAAGTGTGGGATATATAAGGAGCATTCACAAGTGGAAGAGGATGCATGGACCAGATTTTCTCACTGCGCCAGATGACGGAAAATAGAAATTTTGAAAATAGAAAAGTTTTTGGAAAAAAGGAAACTTTGAAAATAGAAAAGTATTTTCAAAGAACAAAAACTTTTTTGTGCGTTTGTGGATCTGCAAAAAGCGTATAACAGAGACTTTTCAACATATATATAGACAATTATGTGGAAGAACTGAAGGAACTAGTAGTAGGAGCGAAAATTGACAAACTCACCATATCCTGCTTACTATATGCATACGATGCAGCATTAGTGGTTAACGGTGAAGCTGATCTTCAGTGCCTGGTATCCAGGATATCTGATATACGCATGCAGAGTAAACTTCTGCTGAATGTGAGCAAATCGAAAGTGATGGTGTTCGATAGAGACGAAAGAGCGACGCGATTTAATTGTAAATAATGAACGCTTAGAACAAGTGAACGAGTTTGTATATTTATGTTAAGTAGAGACAGCAAGGCTGAGAATGAAATCGAAATGAAATTGACTGCGGGTAACAAAGTAAATGATGCTCTAAATGCGATTATGGCCAATAAGAATGTGTTAAAGGAAGCAAGACTAACGGTACGTGACGGCGTTCTAGTGCTAACTCTGATGTTTGCAGTTATGGTGTTTTTGTGTGCTCGCCACCCGAGGCGCGCGGCGCGGAGATGGTGGGGGATGCGAGCACATAAAAACGGGAACGCGCGGGCGCACGGCCTCTTTGACTTCCCGGTTCCTGCATACTCTAGTTAGGGTCATAGTTACGCTCGGTTGGCAAACCTGATTGCAAATAAACTAAGAGTAAAACTCCCATTCGCGTTTTACTCTACCTGGAATCAACCTCTGCATTCCCTGGCGGGAATACACTACACAAGTGAAGCCTGGAATTGGCAAAAAAGGAACAAAAGTAGACTGAATGCGGAAAAAATATGGTAACTAAGGCGCTTGTGTGGATTATCTTTGGTCGATAGAGTGAGAAATGAACAAATTGGCAGCTGGCTGTAGTGTGGTGGAATAAAGAAATGAGATGCAACCACCATAGAACATGTATAAGTATTAGTGTAACCGGAGCAAAAGCGGTGTGCCAAGATAGAAGTATATTATGGCATTGTATCATCTCTGCCTATCACTGCAGTGAAACGGCGTGATGGTATGTTAGTTAACTAACGTACGTATTTAGGCTCAAAATAGACCAGATAAACGTTCCGGTTAATGGAAATCTCGCAAATATTGCTCGGACTCAATTAATAATTTAGTACCGTTCCTGTTTGTTATTTTTTATTGGATCTCAAATATTCTTTACTCTTAAATCTCAATGTCTCTTTGTCTGTCTGTTCTCTATAAAAATCTATACCGTTAGTCCGTTCAACTCAAATTTTGTATACTTAACATAGGCGACATTTTTCCTCTCCCCTTTTACCCCTGCCCACCGTTTATATACCGTTTGACCGATCTGACTCATATTTGCATACACAATATTTAGGACCCGGTGGGTAAGATAGGCGACATTTCTCCCCTGGAAATCCCATCCATACCAGCGTAGATTAATGGAAACATTGTTTTTATTAGACACTTTGCAAAACAATGGAATCTTTGTGTCTCATCACAATCTATTTTTAACTACATCCTTAACCTGGGCAACGCCGGGTACGAACAGCTAGTCTAATATATAAATCCTTAATGTTTCTCTATATGTCACATATCATATTAATCATTTAAGGTAACACTTTTATTTTGAAATATAGATTTGTAATATTTTTCTGAAGATAATTTCAAAATAATAAAATTATAAAATCAGAAACTTTTAAATTGGAATGCTACAACTATAAGTGTTTTAATTAATAGTAATGTTTCTGATACGAATATTTTGTGGGTAATGAATTTATTATTAAAAAAAAAAACATGTAATTTTTTTGACGTTAAGGCCTTGCTTATTAAAAAATTAGCTGTTCGTACCCGGCGTTGCATGGGTTAAGAATTAGGTTGAAAATAAATTTGTGGGGGGAAATAAAGGTTTGATTCGAACGGTATAGATGTGCATCGAAAATATATCAGGGGGAGGAGAAAAGGTAAAAGTGGAGGGCGAAAATATAGCCTATGTTACCCACCGAGTCCTAAAGAATAAGTTTCCAAATTTTAAGTCCGATCGGTCAAGCGGTACAGATTTGCATCGAAAATATGACAGGAAGAGGGGAAGGGGTAAGAAAATAGGAGGGAAATGTAGCCTATGTTACAGTTGCCGGCAAACTTCTTGAAATTTTTTGGCGTAGTGGGGGAATGCGCAGAAGACAAAATTTGGGTCTCTTTGGTGAAATGGTACATGCGCAAACTTTCCCCCATTACGCCGTAAAATTTCAAGATGTTTGCCGGCTACTGTACCCGCCGGGTCCCAAAGCATAAGTATGCAGAATTTGAATCGAATCGGACAAACGGTGTGGATTTGTATAGAGTTTTATAGGTATAGATGTTGCGGTGTTCCATTTATATGGAAAAACATCTAGTTAAGAAAATATATTATTTTAGAATGGATTTTTAACAATCATAGTAATTTACTATTAACTATTAACTGACATAATACCAATCAAGTCTAAATAATATTATATTTAAATCGATGCATGCATATGATTATATAAAAGCCTGTGTTTACAGGTTTCCTTACGTAATGAATGGTTGTATTCTGTCCGCATGGCGCAAATTCCGCTTCCGAATACAAAAATGGCTGACGGAAGTGGCCTGGAGTAGGTCACTGACTCTCCATTTCCGGTCACCGCCGAACGGATATTTGAAAAAAGCTCGAATTCAAATATGCATAACTTTTTTTTAAATTCCTGCAAGCAATTGATGTATGATGACAAAAATATGACAGAGACAACTCTTTCGAGTTTAATTTTAGAATGAACATAAGTGGTTATTGTTAAATATAACTTTTTTTTGTTCATAATATTAATTCATTTTTTACATATTTTATTTTGCACATCGTATAGAAATGCGTCAAAAAAGTATATTCTACAGAAAAACAAAAAAAATAAGAGTTTTTAGAGTTTTTGAACGGAAATCTCATTTTTCGTGTGATATTCTTATGTTTTCTTATTTTCAATTTTTTTAATTTGTAAATAGTTAATTGATACTAAAATGAACGAAAAGAACGTGTATTATCTCAAAGTTTATGGAGAGTGATGAACATATGGTCCTATTGAAAAGAAAAATCAAGGGCCATTTGCAGAAAGGAGGTGAACCACTTTAACACGATTAACATAAGATATAAAAATATATTTAATTCATTATTCCGAAATTTAATTTTCGCTAATCATACTTACTGTACTTTTCTGTGGGATGTGTGATATGCATAATTTTAATAAAATATTGTCACTAGACATAGATGTGGGAGATAAATGAAACACTAAAACAATAAAAAAAAAAATTAATAGAGACGCGATCACGGAATACATGTCACATCAATATTCTTACTATTTTCAAACTATGCTTAACGCTTGTGCAATGAAAATAGGACTAAATTGCTGGTCTGGAGTGAAATTCGAATCCCCGACCTTTGGATCACAATGCGAGAGTCCTAACCAACAAGCTACTCAAACCCGCTAAAAAAGCTATTTACCAAGAAGTTACTGGACACGAATATAATTTGCATACGATTCTCTAATTCACGCTTATTGTCACTGAAGCAAATATTACACACATTATTTAATTCTTACACTGTTTTTATTGCTTCGAACACTTTCTTGAAAATTGCGTTTAATATTCGAACATACTAAATTTATTTGTCCATCGGCAGATTATTCCTGTATTTATTATCGCTGGTATCACTTACACTGGTCACACTACGCTCGCTCTGTTGCCAATATCGCTGGTTAAATGTCAAATGAAGAACCCATCCGCCGCGCGCGCGCTAGATCTTTTACACCAATCACGTTGGTTCCGCAATTCTTCGAGAACATTCTTAAGATTTTAAATGATTCCTCGAAATCTCCAGTGCCTACAAAGATGTTCCAGTTGATTTCAGATTGCTCTACAGTTCTCTCGAAATCTTTGGAAAACTCCAGTGAGTTTTCCATAAATTTCAAGAGACATCTATAGTGTAATTAATCTGGATTTTAGCATCTCGTTACAATATTAGCTTAGCAATATTTTCACTTTTGATAAGAAATTTAGAAAGTGTATTAACCGCAGAAATGGCGTTGGGTTCTATTTAGTTTGCGTGTATATAAACAGATATATATGTATACTTACATATGCTCCCTACTGACCTCGGTCTACTTCTAAAATAAATTATTAACCATTCATTCATTCATCTTCATCCCGTTGTTCTAGTAGGGTCGGGGGCCCAAAGACTCGATAAGTTTTGTAGAAAGTAGAAAACTGAATGAAAAATTATTTTGTCAGTACTTTTACTATTTCGAGTATGCAGTTTACTTGTTCTCAAAAAACAAGCCCTTAGACAATTTATCATTAATAAATCCTTTTCATGGTACCACAAAAAATATGAAAAATAAGCGAAATCCTATATTTTTTATATCTGTTCAATGAAATGGCTAGTGAGATACTGAATTTTATATGTACAGTTTGGCTAACAAATCGAGAATTCTGACCTATAATTCAATATTCGGATATAATGATAATTTTTTTTTCAAAATTTATAATAAATTAGACGAAATTACAGAAGACAATTTGAATCGATGTAACTTTTAAGTATATTGAAAATTAATAAAATATGTACTTCTTTTTACGTATCTATCGCTCATAAATCTAACAGTCTATAGCAGTTAATACAATTCAATTAGTTTTCACAAAGTCTGCTTTGAAAATATATTCACCAGTATAATTATTTGGTTACGTACATAATTTATTAATATGATTTATAAATTATATATATTAACAGAGCTTAGAAGTGTTATTAAATACCCTGGGAAGATTAAAAAAAAGATAAAATACAATAAACAAATCGATTAATATTACATCTACCTGTTTTGGTAGAACTATGTCTTAATTGGGACGGATAAACATTCACAAACTGATCCATACAAAATGGGAGGGGGAGGGATAAAAATTCGATATTTTAATGTGAGAAAATTATAAAAACTTAATATTATAAATGTGTCTGTCCAAAAATTTAACGGTATAAACATCAAAATTCACTTCGCTCGGCAAAAACTTAAACTCCCTAGGCAACAAAAATGAATATAAAATATGTCGCAATCAGTTGTGAGCTTGGTAAAGTACACCGCTCCCTCCAGCGGCGGCTCACTTATTAAAGCAATTTCAGAACAAGGGTGCGCAGTAAACACCGCACTTTAATTGCGCCGTGACCGCTGCCAGACCGCGAGACAAATGAGCCCACTGTTTACTTAAGTGTCGTGCACTGCACTGCCCAAAAAACAAAACAAACCTGCAAAGGTGCTAAAAATCGCGCATAAGTGGAAGGACATTTGCAATTGCAACAATGTTTAATCACACAAGAATCTTAATTCTTTTTGGTGAGGTATAATATGTAATTTGATTGTTAATATTTGCTAGTTATCATTGTTACAAAATAAATCGTATGTATTATCTATTAAATAAATAAAAATAAACAAATAAATTTTATTTGAGATTGTACACTGATTAGATAATGACCAAATTAGTTAGTAATAAGATTACTTAGATAAACTTTTTATTTTGTAGTTAGAGAATAAATTTTGTACTAGGATGGGCACAAATGATGGAAAATTATTTCAATAAAAATAGACCATTTTAAAGTAATAATGATTTTTTTTATTTAATCGAAATATACTCGGTTTTTTATTTTTGAAAAATCTTTGCAAACATATGATTTTATTCATACACAATATTTAGGATAAATTGACAAGTAATATTTGATATTTTATTCACATTCAAAGATTTTTATTACAATAATATAGTTCCTATATGTATATTTTGACCACACATACGTAGGTATACAAATAGGTATACTGTGTCATTGAAACAAATTTTTTAAATTTATCTCAGCTACTTGCGAATCATGGATCCGAAATATTTCTGTTGCCGGTAGACTGCTCTTAATCTACTGAGCTAGGGGATATCTATATCATCAAAATACACTACTCTACTCTTTTTTATAGGGGTTTGGAGAAACATCGCATAAACGACGACGCACCGTCAGGATGCAAAATAGAGATTCTGTCAGCAGTATCGGTCACTTCAGCCTTTCTCCGTTCTTCCATCAATACTGAGGAACACGATCCTCGGGTCGAACTGATGAAGTATTTGAAGATTCTCCTCCACCCTTCTCTGCTGTCTGCAGTTCTGGATCAAATTTTAGGTTGCATGTCAGATAGATCAATAGTAACATTTTACTTGCATAAGACAGAGATGAAGGATACAGAAATATTTGCATTCAAATAATAAAAAAGCTAAAGAAAACTATCACAATCAAAGAATCCTCGACACCAACGACGACTCAAAAAAAGTACCTATGGAAAATTATGAGGTAGGCTAATATTGAAATTAAAAAAGATACCATCTTAAATCAATTACAAGTTAATAGGAAACCGACTTATTTAACCAATGATTATTTTACTTTGATACAAGAAAAATAATTTCAGATAATTTGATTTTAGGACAAATTTGGGAACAAGGGAAGCTATTGCCTCTGTCACTGATTTTTACATTAGTGATTTGAATAAGGCGCAAAACTGCATATCAATCTTCCTCGATCTTACGAAGACTGTTGATTGACACACAAAATTAATTAACGAGTAAAAAATGGTTTCTCAGGAAAAGAACTAGATTTATTCAGAAGCTACTATATACAAACAAAACCAAATATCTTACACTTATAGTATAAAAAAGAACCCAAACTTCCAATGAATATAAAATAAAAGTACACACTGGTTCAAATCTCCACAAAGATACTGTCAGTGCTTCTATATTGATAACACCGATAAAATAAAATAATTTTGCCTCATCATCGATGCTAATCTTAAATAGACTGGTCATATAGAATTTACTGCCAATAAAATAAAATAAAAACTATCTACTTTTTCAGAAATATAAGAAATTTCCTGGATATTAAAGTTTTAAAAACAGTGTAAAGTAGCTTTTCAAAAATCTTAACGGAGACCCCTCCTCTTTACCCCACCCCCTCCCCTGTTATATTTTCTGTACAAATCTACACCGTATGACCGATCTGACCTAGATTTTATATAGGTACTCATTTTTCAAGACTCAGCGGGTAATAAAGACAACTTTTACCCCCTCCCTTCTTACCCTACCCCCACACCTGATATATTTTTTGCACAAATCTACAATGTTTGCCGATCTGATTAAAATTTTGCATTCCTATTTTTTAGAGCACGGCGGAATACATTGGTCACAATTCATTCCTGGACATCCCATCCATCCCAGGCTATATCAAATGGATCCTTTTTATTATTAGAGACTGCGAAACAATGAAACCTTTGTGTCCCTCCACGAACTTATGTTTAACTAAATACTTAATCCGAGCAACGCCGGGTATGAACAGCTATCAGTATATAAAAATGTAAATATTCGTTTGTTCAAAATCTTAAATCTCAGAAAGTTCTTCGCGGATTGACTGTGACACAATGCTGCATTTGAACACGCGCATGTTCTTATATACCTAATATGTCACAACTACTATGTCGCAACGCGTGGCCAGGTACAGCTAGTATTTAATAAAATTACGTCATTTTTGATAGATTATGGCTACTTTAAAATAAATATATAAGCAGGTATTGTAATTGTGGTAAAATAATTACGAATTCTTATAATTAATTTAAATGAGATAAACTATCGTCGCCCGTATCGTACTCCGAATTCTTGTCTAAATTTATATTAAATTCATGAAAGTCTGTGACTTCATACATTTGAATACCCTTCGTCGCGTACTCAGTTTCAATTCATTTTGTATGTCTGCAAACATTTTCCCCTTCGCTGATGGTTATTTTATAGACTTTTTTCAAAACTAATCTCTTCACAGATTCCGATGTCATATTAATATTATTAGAGGCCACATATCCTTTAATGAGTGATCATATTTTCTCAATGGGATTGGGCTGCGAGTGATACGGTGGCAATTTGAATACTTTGTGTCCATGTTCATGAAAAAGAAAATCAATTGCATACGTGTATTTCGTTTTGTGCTCATTTATAATGTTATAGAGCTCTCCATCATTGTTGTGCTGGTGAACTCTATGCCCCTTCTTAAAAGCCATGTAACCGTATCAGCCTTTTTAGAATTTGAGGTAGGATTATTATTACGATAAGATGCATTGTCAATGACTTTTACTGACCTAGATTTTAAATTTGGCATAAACATTTCAGATACCCATTTTTCATTATTTTTATAATTCATATCATCATGATAGACCCCTATTTTTTAATGCGATTTGAATATTAACCAGGCATTAAGCACAAATTCTCATGCCATTGTTGGACAAATCAGCTCATGCCATAGACGATACGTGAGTTGTTTCGTCAGTGTAAATGATTGACCTTCCTTCTTGCCTGTATCTAATATTTTCCTAAAATAATGAGCCCTTATGTAAATAATATCTATTTTATCCTTTAAAAATGTTTAATTATCTTGAATGTTTGACTAGCGGAATCCTAGTCCTTTGATAATTTTCATTAAATTGTCCTGCCTCCATTAAAATTAAAAGCTTCCTTGTTGGCAGCGTAAAGGTTATTTAATATTGGTAATTGCTTGTGCGTTATATGAAAATCATAAATGCACCGTCTAATAATTATATTACCGAAGTCGTCAAACTGTATTTTCTTATCTAATTAATTGTATTTCCTTTTTTCCCAAACTTGTTGCCTCAGAAACCTGACCCACCACAGGAGCGAACTAAAATAACATATAAATAAGTACTCATATTTATTTGAAATTTATGGGATACTATCTGTTCGTACCCGGCGTTGCACGGGTTAAGGATTAACTCGAAAATAAATTTGTGGGGTGAAACCAAGGTTTGATTCGAACGGTTTTTGCATCGATTTGACATCGACATTTTGACGATTTGACATTGATATCGAACGGAATAGATTTGCATCGAAAATATATCAGTGGGAGGAGAAAAGATAAAAGGGGAGGGAGGAAATAAAGCCTATGTTACCCGCCGAGTCCTAAAGAATGAGTTTCCAAATTTTGAATCCGATCGGTCAAACGGTATTTGCATCGAAAATATGTCAGGGGTAGGGGAAGGGGTATGAGAATAGGGGGGAAATATCACCTATGAAGCGGCCAATGGAGTTGCTTTCAAAAACGAATACCACTACAAAATTTACGTGTTACAGAGGGTATTACTCAAAATAATGCAAGGGGCTTTCATAAAATGAACGGACCCTACCAGCGGCGACATCTATATACTGTTGTGGGAATGACGAATTTAAACTGCAGATGTTGTTAGCAGAGTCATACGCGGAATGGGGTGTATAAATAACATATAAACCTTATTTTCCAGAATGTGTTTGTTGTGGTGGTCAGTCCTGGGTGGAATCGGTGAACGTAACATTGTGTAATCACTTGAGCCAGTCATATAATAAGACATAAGCCCTATTAACACCCAAAGACTACCCATACATATTTTCCCATATAATAGTAGGTTAGTTAATTATTATAAATGTCTCTGTGAGACATTTATAATAACTAAGTTAATTATTATAAATGTCTCTGTGAGACATTTATAATAACTAATTAACCATCACGCCGTTTCCCGCAGGGGTAGGATTGAACGCCAGACTCTTCTATCCTGGCACACCACTTTTGCTTCGGCCACACTCATACATTTTCTCATACATTATAATATATCTTGATTAATACAGTATTGTGTCCATGAAAATTTTAAACATGATCCAAATATTCTGAATATATTAATAATAATATTTTTTAAATTGATAGTAATCCCTGCAGGTTTTGAAGGGATGCATAGAGGTGTTCCCATCCCTCATCTGGTTACAGATCCCCTCGTCGGTCCACGTCACAGAGACCTGATGAAATGAGTCATTCACTTAGCGATATTCCTCGACGCGAGAGCTCCGCATTATTAAACTTACTCCAATATATCCAACTTTAATTAACTCGCCATTTAAATATGCAGTGGCCGTTCACAATTCTTTCATTAAGCAAATGATAGCGTTGAAAATATTTTACGAGGGTTTACGAGAAAAAAATTACGAGGATTTCTGTGAAATGTTAATTAAACCCACTCAAAATAGTAGTAATAAACGTTATTTAATTACTCTTAATAAAAATACATCGTTTTCAATATAAATAAAAGTATTCAAGAACACATTCTAATTGTGAAGTTGCAATTTTTTCAGAACGGAGTTCTGTGAAATTTAAAACCAAATTAATTAATCAATTAGAAAGACATATAGAAAAATTAAATCAACGAAAAAATATTTGGCTGCTACCGGGAATTTAATTAATTAATCTTAAAATGGATAATAAATGTAACTCAATTAATAAATGAGACTTACAGATAAGGTCGATATATTCACGGAAATAAACAAGGCCGCTATATCGTAGTTGGATAACGAGCCTGCCCCGGAAAGGAGGAGATCCGTGGTTCGAATCCCGGTAGTAGCCAAATATTTTTCCGTGGATTTGATTTTTCTGTATGTCTTTTTAATTGATTAATTAATTTGGTTTTAAATAAAAGTATTTCGATTATATTAATATTCCAGGCTGTAAATTTCTATCTTCAAAGTGTTTGGCTTTTTAAAACCTTGGTTTTAATAATTTCAAATTTGTTTTAAATTACTTATGACATCATTTTAAAAATGTCACAATTTCCAACGTTAAAAGGGAATTTGACGTTATTATTAAGTATTCTGTAATAGGAAACATGAATTTGCTAATCGGATTAATCTGTACATAGGCAGCCGTGAAAAGTCAATCCTGTTTTTATACAGTGCGACGTCCGATACTAATTAATTTTAACTGGATTATGCAACGTTCGAATATTTATTTAAATATTTATTTTCATCAATTTGAACGTCGACAGGACGTCAACATTTAGATAGTTGTTTTAATTTATACAGTTTGATCTGTCATACTATTGATTTTTTAATATCGTACATTATAATGGCTGTGCAAGGGAGTTTAATAATTTATTTTGAATTTTGGTTATGTGTATATGTCAAAAATTGTTTCGCAGTTAAGCAATTTTGCTAGGCTTCGCGGGCGACTGTACTGGCCATTTCGTGGTTATCGATGTGTCGTGGTAGTCGATTATCGGCTGCACTGGCAGCCGCGCAGCAGATATTGGCCGCTGCACGTCTATTAGAATCTGCGATTGGATATCGCCCATTGTCTGCTGTTTTTCATAGCATTCGGTCATTTCTGAAACTAGTAACGGCAAAACTACGCACTGCATAGTGCGTTTACTTTATTTTCATTACTTTTGGAAACTGGCAATTGAAATGTTGCGCACTGCATGCATCGTTTTTGTAGCAATTATAAAATAGATACGTTGTCCTGTGCCTCTTATTCCCCCATATCTCTACCTTGACACGGCATTCCACACATTTAAAACTCAAATGTTTGACACATGTTATCTTAACCTATAAATTAATTTTAGTTTATAATAAGTTATATTAACCTTGTTTTCTTCTACTGAGTTTAACACATTTTATATCTTCACTACTTAAGTTTCGAGAAAATCAGAAATTCTTATCGATAGGTGAAGTATCAAACTGACTACATTTTAAATAAAGAAATTTTACATTGATTCTGTTCGAATATAATTAATTTCAAATATTAAAAAATGTTCAGGTACTTAAAATTCAAATATTAAAAAAAGGTACTTATTGTAGCCAAAGTTACTGGTGAAAGGGTGGTTGTAATGGAAATATTGAGAGAAGAGCAGAAGAATTAATGAAGGTTTTATTGTTAAGTAAATTAATACCCAAATGCTGAAAATTTATTTAAATTAAAGTAGTTTAAATTGGAGTGTAAAATTTAATAATGAAAAACTTTTAATGCCCGTAGATTATGTAATACAACATGTTTAAATGTGAATCAAATATCGATGGCTAAAAGTTAAAACATTGTATCTCCTTAAATCACGATACTGAGAGAACTGGAATTGAATGTTTGTAAACCTTTACTTTTTCTTATATAAAGAGAAGTTTTTATTTCCATATAATAGTTTTTTTATTTAACTTACTAATTTAATAAAAAAAAGTTCTTTCCCACATTACAAAATGAAATAAAATTAAAAATTAAAAATTGTTCTTGGAGTTACAATATTTTGGCATGGGAATGGAAATGGGAGATACAACATAATGATCTATAATAAATTACAATTGAAATGTTTTATTCATTATTTCAGAGAATATTTTTGAAAATCATATTAAAAAAGGTAAACTTTCTTAACACAAACATTTTTCATTACTTAAAATTCCCAACTTAGAAAATAATTAACAAAAAAAAAGATTATTCAGTTGATAAAGGAAAATAATCACACAAAATTCAAAAGAAATCTTCTATAAGATTTCTAAACAACTTAAGAATACTGAAATGCAAAACAAAACATTACCAGAAACATTTAATATATTTTGGTTTTAAAAACTTTAATAGCCTTTCTATAGAAATAAGAATGTTAGATAAAATATAAACCAGTGTAAAAAAAAAATTCAGAATATTTTGAGTTTGTTCAAATCTTTCAGAACAGTGCTGGATTTATGTCACAGAGACATTATTAATCAATTAGTGTATATTATAGATATCTCACAGAGACGAAACTGTATTAATTATGGGAAAGTAGGTATAGAAGTCATTTTTGGGTGTAACAGGACTTATGACCTGTCTTTAGGTAGGCTTAAGTGATCACTTTACACAATTGTAACATTCACCATTTCCACCCATGATAGAATATACCATGCTTATTCATTTTTTTGGAAGTTGTATATATGTTCAAATTGCGTGAAGCTTTCATATATGAGTTGTAAGCGCTTTTTGCATGCGGCCTGTACAAAGCCATTTTGATTCCCCTTAATCCCCACAGATGTCGCTAATGAGAAAATCTACAATTGATTTTACGGAATTTTGAAGGCAATATACTTTTATTATGTGTAATGAAATTCATCCGAATACTTGCATTACACTAGGATACGCCAGGAAATATTATTTCCAATTTTTGTTAAATTCCTTTTTGACCAGTATTTACAATTCACTCTCGTCTCTGTGAGATATCTATAATATACACTAATTGATTAATAATGTCTCTGTGACATAAATCCAGCACTGTTCTGAAAGATTTGAACAAACTCAAAATATTCTGAATTGTAAATACTGGTCAAAAAGGAATTTAACAAAAATTGGAAATAATATTTCCTGGCGTTAATAATATTACACTAGGATACGATAATATTACACTAGGATACGCCAGGAAATATTATTTCCAATTTTTGTTAAATTCCTTTTTGACCAGTATTTACAATTCACTCTCGTCTCTGTGAGATATCTATAATATACACTAATTGATTAATAATGTCTCTGTGACATAAATCCAGCACTGTTCTGAAAGATTTGAACAAACTCAAAATATTCTGAATTGTAAATACTGGTCAAAAAGGAATTTAACAAAAATTGGAAATAATATTTCCTGGCGTATCCTAGTGTAATGCAAGTATTCGGATGAATTTCATTACACATAATAAAAGTATATTGCCTTCAAAATTCCGTAAAATCAATTGTAGATTTTCTCATTAGCGACATCTGTGGGGATTTAGGGGAATCAAAATGGCTTTGTACAGGCCGCATGCAAAAAGCGCTTACAACTCATATATGAAAGCTTCACGCAATTTGAACATATATACAACTTCCAAAAAATGAATAAGCATGGTATATTCTATCATGGGTGGAAATGTGAATGTTACAATTGTGTAAAGTGATCACTTAAGCCTACCTAAAGACAGGTCATAAGTCCTGTTACACCCAAAAATGACTTCTATACCTACTTTCCCATAATTAATACAGTTTCGTCTCTGTGAGATATCTATAATATACACTAATTAAAAAAAAAATCATAATTTTGATAAAATAAAGTGTAAGACCCTCTCCAAGCACAAGAGATAGTATTTTTTTCGAAACGTATCGCCTAACTTAACCTGACCACACGTAATGTATACAATAATAAAGTGTTATTACTAATAAAAATAATGTAACAAAAATAGTATTAAAATTAAATAAATAAATTTAAACGTGTAAAATTAGTGGTAGATTTATGAATTGAGTATTCGTCAGTATTTAGATTCTTTTACGTATGTGGTAATAGAAGACAAACAAAATGCGTCTCTGTAGAAATTGTGCAACTTTGAAACATTTATATTGTAATATAAATTAAAAAAAATTAATCACGGCGGTAGTACCTAATAGGATTCTGTGCATGGAAAAATATGTGTTTCTGACAATAACTCTTTGACAGTAACTTTGTCAGGGTAAGGACTATTCAATACGACAATTAAAAACGACTTTCTGGTTCCAATACATCATTATTAGCTGTATATGCTCCAAATTATCCTTTATCTGCAAGTACCTAATCAATAATTTGGAAATTTATTACAAATGTAGCGCACGTAAACGTCAAACAGACTCTCTTAATATCCCCAGAATCACTCTGAAAATGTTAAAACTGAGACTTGAATCTATCCGATATTTGTTATTCTCTAGTGATATCAAAAGTGTGTGTGTAGTGTGTAAAATATATGTGCATGTCTTTCAACTCATTGTATCTGATATAAATACAATAAGTGTCTTGGCGTGGACATTCGTTTAGCATAAAGATAAATATATACGGTAGGCTCAAGAGATACAATATTTTAACACATAAAATATAGGTTGTCTTTATTACAATTTAGTACTTAACTCATTTTCGACCAAAATTGGAGTTAAGTTTTAGCTTTAAGCCATCGATATTAGTCCATAAAATATACGTATTGAACTAAATTAACAGTGAAAATAAAATAAAAAATTATAAAAAAATATATTTGATCAAATATACGGAAGTAAATAAACAGTGAAAATATAAATAAACTTTTTTACATAATATAAAATAAAGATCAAGAATGTATTGAGAATGAATAAGTAGCAAGCTCTCGAAACTAGAGATCAAAATCAGCCAGAAGGATCTTATTCATAATTTGTTTTTATTTTGGAACATTTGTCGAGTAACGTACCTCGGTACCACAGCTCCCGAGGCTCAGGAGGTGACAGCCGCAGCAGGTGACTATACCAGCTCACATGGCGGTCTTCATCCAGATGCGCAAACTGAAGAATTTTATTCATGGCAAACAGATATGAAATTAAGTTTTAAAATGTATATTCATAATAGAAAATACCTCATATTCACATACCACTTATATTTTCGTAGTAAAAAATATCTCAGAGTAAAGGTAGTTCGTAGAAGAGTCTCTATTGATTCAGCGATGCGCAAGAACTGATGTTATTTCATAAGAAGCCGCTTACCTCCTGTACTGCCCTCTCCCACTTCCGATACAGGCAATTTGAAGAAGTGCTATGTGCCTACTGAGCGTAACGAGCCGCCGCGCATCGCAGCCTCGCTGCCGGCTGAGGCTAATTTCGCCCGAGCCCCGGCCCAACACCGCCTAATGAGAACATATTGTCGGGCCCTAATGTCCGGAATGGATTCAGCGTTTTGGCATTTTTCGGCAACATTAAGCGTGACTTAGAACTGCGCTACTGCGCAACCCTGATTGCCGCGGGAGGTGAACGTGAATTTTTATAAAATATTTCTTAATTACGTCTAAGAGCGTCATTAAGTATCCGGTTCTTGGAGGATATAATTTTTTTTCAGATTTTTATTTACGTATTTTTAATCGGGAATAATATATTTTATGGAGTACTTATCCATTTTCTTCGATTTACACTCGATGAGAACAGTTATATAGAATTTGGAACTGTATATTTGTTTGGCAAATAAAATGGATGTCTATTAAATTGAATTAAATAATCTAAAAAAAAAAATGCAGGTTGTACATCTTGTAAGAGAAAGATTACGTGTTTAGTAGGGATGGGCGTTGAATGGACGGACTAGTTGAAATCAACCGTTGACGTTGCGTCGACACGTCGACGGTTTACGTTTATCGCGGGGACTAGTTGAATTCGTAGACGGTGGACGGCGGACGCCGTGAACGGTGGACGATTCGAGATTCAACTTCGTGCGAAGCAACGAGCGAGAGCGAGACAAAACGTCTCCGTTTATTTCTCTCTCATCAGCTGTCGACTTGTAGACGCCATAGACGTCATAGACGGCTCAACGGGTAATTTCATTTCAACTCTAAAGTACACGACCATAGAGTGCAGATCTGTGTACACGAGCTATGACACTTAAAATTATGAGACTTAAAATTTGAATGCAAGCGTAGGGTGAGATAGGCTTAATAAGCTATTATCTATTATTTTTTACTTGATTTGTGCGATGTGCACGTGCGACGTTTCGGTGAATTCCCAATTTTGCGCTGTATAAAATAAAACAATTCTGTTTCATTATTTTATTTTTTATTCAACTAATATTTTACTGCTTACACCTGATATTGCTGTGTATACTTACTTCTTTCTTTATTATATATAGAAAGAAGTATATAAAACAATATGTAAAAGCCTATAATGTGAGTAAACAAATAAATAATAAAATATTTCTTTTTACATATAAGCAAAAGGAGTGGTTTTACTTTCCCCGAAACTATATTCCTTCGAACTTCTTTAAATTTTAAAAATTAACGTTATAAAAAATAGCCAACGGTTGAGCCGTCGAGAAGCGTCGCGTCGAACCGTAGACAGTTAACCATCGTCCCGATGTTTAGATAGAACGTCCGCAACGTCCGCGTAACGAAGTTGACGCGTCAACTAGTTGACGAATTAACTAGTTGATCGTCTCGTCGATGGATGGACGTGGACGGTCTCGTTTCGTCGACGGTAAATACGTCGACTACCCATCCCTAGTGTTTAGCGAGGAAGATTGTTGAATAAAAATATCTTATTCTTCTTCGTTTTACTCTCAGTGATTGCATCTTGGATCTTGGAGATCTTGGAGATCTGAGAGATCTGAGAGATCTTGGAAACATGACAAGTTATGTAGTAACCGTTGAAGATAGCAAGTGTGATTAGTCGCTACTATTTCTACAATTAATAAAAATAAACTTAGTTTTCCCCACTTTTGTATTGAAAATATCAACACGGTTCAGAGCCCACGGCCCCGTCGTCAGGATACAATTGTATCTCATATCCTGACGACGGGCCGTGGGCTCTGAGGCACGTTGATATTTTCAATACAAAAGTGGTGAAAACTACGTTTATTTTTATTAATTGTATTAATAATATCACCATAAAATTATTTTGCTGTTTTTGAAGAAGAAGCTACTGTTTCCGGTCTGAAACTTTCTGGCGCATTCCAGGAGAGGACTCTGATCAATTTTTTAATTAGACCAGTTCATCATGTTTGTTATCATTCGAGACCTGGTTAGACATAACTTCTTCCACGGTGGATTTATGTCTGGAAATATAACTAAAATAGACTTATAGTTGAATTTTTTATTTTATGAATTTTGAAGTTGAACAAAAGGAGTTCAGAGACATTCGTTCTGCGAACTGTTCACGATATTTGGAGCAAACCTCGCCAGCACCACATTTCGAGAGCATCTGTCCTGTCTCTCAGTTCTCTCAGAGTCCGTGATTCAGCATCATAGAGAAAGATTAGAAAGATAAGTGTTTTGTCCACTCTTTTTTGTTTAACTGGTTATGCAATTAAAGTAATAGGTGTAAAGATAAATGACGAATTCAAAAATAAAATATAATGACAACACGGTCCTAGGTTGAAAGTATGATTTGAATAAGATTTGGTCGCAATAACCGGAAATTGCGCACTTCGACTATGTATGTAGGAGACCATACAATCCAGCATGAGGAGATTAATATTAATTATTTTTTATTATTTTGAAAGCATTGACAAAATATGACGAAAATCAGCTAAATTGATTTGACAGTTCCTTGATATTGCCGTAGATTAAAAGGATATCAGACCAAATGTCTTCTACTTCTGAGGAAACTTCTAAGGAAAATGATTTACTTCTTCTTCAAATGTAGCAAATTTATTTTGTGGTAACATAATTATAATTGATATAAATTAACTTTGTTTAAACCACTTATTTATTGGAAAAAATCAACATGTTTCAAAGCCAATTTTTAAATATTATTTTTGTTTTCCTGGTGAAGAAGCCATTGGCTTTGAAACATGTTGATTTTTTTCAATAAATAAGTGGTTTAAACAAAGTTAATTTATATCAATTATGAAAATGATTTATTTTAATTAATCAAATAAGAATTTATTTTTCATATATTATAAACACGTGCTTCGGCAAACTATTACTGATAAAAAAATAGTTTTGAATTTTTTATTGTATCTGACGAAATCTATAGTCCTAAAGATTATTTAATATCCTTTGATCGATCTAAACAAAATTTTGTATCTTTTGCCAGGCTATCCTTTCTCGTTATACAAGTATAATGTAGCATCTTGAATATCAAGCATTACAAATTTTCCTTAGTTTAGCTCTGGGATCCTGAAGAAAATATAGTCCACCCCCGACATGCCACTATCTCCAATGCCTTATCTGAATTTCGAATATGAATGAATTTTGAATAAGTTCTTTGCTTACTCCACTTTCTTACCATTTTCCTTGAATCCCAGGCACAACTACTGGCGTATGTATGAATATACAGGGTTATTTGGAAAACATTAATAACCTCGCAGGACTATATTTCTGCTTTGTTTATGAGTCGAAAATGTTCAAGCTATTATGACCTAATATCTATAGTTATGGAGATATGCAACATGAAAGTTTGCATTTTTTTTTCAATATTTCTGACTCATATTTTGTAAAACGTTGGACTCTCAATACAGTAACTTATATAGAATATGAAAAATTCATTTCCTTTAATACATGTCAAATAAAATAATAAAAACCTTCGAATTTCAATTGAACATTTTTCAGGGTTTTTATCATTTTATTTAACTTGTATTGAAGCGAATGAATTTTTCGTAATCGAAATAAGTTACTGTAATGATAGTCCAACGTTTTCCAAAAATTAAGTGAGAAATATTGAAAATATTGCAAAAAAAATGCAAACTTTGATGTCGCATATCTCCATAACTATCCATATTAGGTCATGATAGCTTGAACATTTTCGACTCATAATCAAGGCAGAAATATAGTCCTGCGAAGTTATTAATGTGTTACAAATAATCCTGTATAAAATATACTATATACATATTATATTGAGAGCGTAGTTATAAGTATCAAATTTCTCACATAAATTATCGAAGCCATAGAAAGCTTCGATAATTTCAATCTCAGTGTCTCACACATACCCACCCAATCTTAATAAAGCCGCAATCTCAGTGTCTCACACATACCCACCCAATCTTAATAAAGCCGCAGTATCACGCACATTCATAAAAATACGACAAAAATATTTGAGGTAGGTAATATAAGTCGGTCTATTAGCTCAAGGCTTAACCTTTAACCCACGTTAATTATCTAAATGAATAATTTAATTACGGATACTCCTTTAGGATACAGAGTAGAACAGAATACAAATCTACCGTTGTTAATTTACCATCGTTCCAAATTATCCGTGTCCAATTGAATTATTTTAACATACCTACCTATTTCAAATAGTATTACGAAAATATTAATACGAAAATCTGACATCGCTAAATTTGACTTCGTGTTATACAAGGCGTTTATTATGTAGCAATTTCGTTTTTTAAAATAATATATTAAACTATAAAATGTATTTTTTTTAACATTACTCGTATATAATATTTTTTAATTATTGTGGAGAAGAATATCGGCCAAATGGCCTCAAGTAAGATCGCATTTTTATGTGTATTGCCAGGATAATATAATTGATTTCTTAACGAATGTAGTCTTCCATTTTTTATTTATTTATTTATTTATTTATTCATACGCCAATCGGCTATATACATTGATTTTACAAAAATAATAGACTTAAATGAATGGATTAGAAAAATTGCACATATATAAAAAAACAATACTAGCATAGTAACAACATGGTATAATCATATAGGGTTGAGGGTAATTTTAATACTGTGATAACAATCTTTTTGCCGCTGATGAGAATGAGACGTATGATTCATCGAAGAAGTTGATATCAACACAGTGGCTATTCACCAGATTGGCAATCCTATTTCTTGGGCCATTGTACACGTAACTTTTTGTGGATTTAGTGGTTTCTAACAATCTACGCACTCTTAGATCCGGCCTAGCAGTGATAATGCCAAATTGTTCCAGGATCTCGGGCGAGTCTATCTGTCCGTTGACAGATTTGTAGAAGAAGGTCAGACCAGACAATTGTCTTCGAGTGATTAGTTTGCTGATTCTAAATCTGTTATATACGGTCTCAATATCTCCTGGTGATCGTGTACGATAGGCGATGCATTTACATAGTTTGCGTTGTATTCTTTCGAGCTGATTGATTAGTTTATTGGTATACGGCGTTTTATGCATAGCTTTTGGGAAAAAATCGGGCGCAGTTAAATCAGGTGAACGAGGCAGCCGATTGTTGTTAACCAAAGTTTGAAATTATGCAACCTGAAAATGTATCGCGCAGAATTTATATCATTGCGCGAGCTGTGTGTGGTTCTGTTAAATCCATATATGACGATGGTGAAATTTGTAGTTGAATTTTTTTAAAATTCAAAAACACATTCATATTTTAAAATTTTTAAAACCAAATTAATTAATAAGTTAGAAAGACATACAGAAAAATCTAATCCACGAAAAAATATTTGGCTACTACCGGGATTCGGACCCGGGTCACCTCCTTTCCGGGGCCGGTGCTCTGAACACTAAGCTGTAGGAGCGATATATTCACGGAAATATACAAGGCTCCTATAGCTTAGTGGTCAGAGCACCGGTCCCGGAAAGGAGGTGACCCGGGTTCGAATTCCGGTAGTAACCAAATAATTTTTTGTGGATTAGATTTTTGTGTATGTCTTTCTAATTGATTAATTAATTTGGTTTTTTGTGATTGAATTTCGGGTAAAAAAAGATTTAGAAAATCACGCGATGTTGTTCATTTTAACGTTCTACCAACCTTACTTTACTTCAAAACCTTCAGCTCAACTACCTACATTGAAACCATTTTTATCGCTCGACCTAAGTTTAGCACCAAATATTGACAGCTAGAAGCATTCTTGTTAACTGCGTAATGAACATTCCATATTGTCGGCTGCCGACCATCACCGGATTTTATGTGAAAATAGTGTTAAAAACAGTGCTCATACGTGGATTTT
The DNA here is from genome assembly GCA_016648135.1 of Agrypnia vestita. Lineage (NCBI taxonomy): Eukaryota > Metazoa > Arthropoda > Insecta > Trichoptera > Phryganeidae > Agrypnia > Agrypnia vestita. Next base: position 77,323 of record JADDOH010004490.1, read on the forward strand.
GGTTTCGTGTCATCTAAAGGGAGAAAAAGATCGTGTCAGGTAAGTGGATATTCCTGTTCCTCCCGTTTCATATACATATATCGTTCCCATTAAGTAAGAGTAAATAGAAATCTTATAATCTATCAAATAATATATTTGTTCAGATGAATATTTTTAATAACCTTTCTGAATGTTTGTATATATAATAATTCATAATTCAAAGACTCAATATTTTAAACTCACTTTAACTCATTTTAACTCATATTTAAAAAAAAAATCTATTCTGGTGACAGAAAGCAGTGTTAAATAAAATTGATACTGTGTTTAATTGGCCTAAGTAAACGTATTAAATTAATTTTAAAGATATAATATTGTTATCAAATCTGAAATACTTCAACGATAAATAATTGTTTATGTATATTTTTTAAATTGCCTAAGCATATCTAATAATGTTAAAAACAATCTTTGTCTTCTGTATCTTCACGGAATATAAGAAGTATTATTGTAAGATTAATGTTTAATTAATAATGATTAATGTTTAAAATGAGATGTACTTATTAAATGAGCGCCATTGAATTTTGAATAAATAATACACTCCATGATGTTTAAAAATAACGGGTATTTATGTAAGATGATGAGACTGCTTTTCCGAATTATATAGCTGAGCTATCAGCCCGCGAATTCCGCGGATCGGCCACTGAAGTTGCGACGAAGCTGCACGAGGCTATCTTGAATGCAAACTCATTGTTTTCTTCCTACTAATATCTAAGAGAAATAGAATTGGAAGGCAAAAATAATCTCATGGAATGTTTCTATGGAAATATGAAAACTGTAACCATGTCATATTGTATTATTTTATTAATCCAACGATTTAAATTGTATTGTTTTTTGAATGGGCGTAAAATATTGACATCTTTGAGTTTAGTGTATAAGTGGATCTAGATTTAATATTATAAGTGGATCTAGGTAATTTTATGTGACATTTTTGCTATTAGGTATATTATACAATCTTTACTACCCGGCTTTGCTCAATATTTGAATTCCTGTGTATATTAATTTCATATTCCCTTAAATGTCACTGAAAAACTAAAATAACTTTTAATGAAAGAAACTAAATAAACAATACAATAAATAAATATGTCATCGTACTTTTTATAAAAACTTTTTTCTTATAATATTCTCAAATGCAGAACAAACAATGTGGAGTTTTATTAACTGATACTTGTTGATATTTATTTGAAAATTTCCAAGCTTTATATCTTACGATGGAAATGTCGTTGTGAGCTGAATTTTTTGCGTTGACCATGGAATTTCTATGGAATGCCCTTGTAAATGATAGTGTGCACTCTAACGAAAAAAAAATGTAGTGATAAAAAGAACCCTCGAACAGCGGTGTTCAAGGATTTTTGATGTACCTACATACTTCTTAACGGTACAAAACCACCACATCAAACAAAGATAATAATAATACATGTACCTACATATTTTTTACTGTACACAAATCTTTTAGTGTCGTTTTTTGTTAATTTTTGATATATTTCTCTCATTTGCCTTATTATATGAAATTTCCTGGCTCAACCATCCACTCAACTTATAGGCACGGATAAAATTGAAATGAAAATCATGTAAGAAATTAAGCTGGTGAAAAGTTCCCTTCCAGTCTTTTGGCCTCTAGAGAGTATTTAATAATGCCCCTGGAAACACACATAGTATACAAAAGTTTCCCAAAATAAGGCACCATAAAATTATCATCACAACCTGATTTTCGTCGAATTGTTGACAGTATAATAAATGCCTATAAAATAAATAACAATCTCGTTTTAACACATAACATAATTTCGTTTAACTTTAAAAAAAATGTCATCTCAATAGCGCGAATAAAAAAATTTATTTATCTGACAGTAAACTCTTGTTATAATTTAAGTTTATTTTATATTTAAATATAAAAATATTTGTCTGACAAAATAGTGAATAAATTCTTAGATATCACTCAATATTAAGTTTGTATTATTTTCACCTACATCAAAAGAACGTATAATGAATTAGCCATTTTATTGTTGTGCCATTTCTTAGCAGGGATGGAAAGAATTTTCATTGATGCGAATGCCAATATATTATTATTGAAAGAGAAATGCCGATGGCGTATTTCGCGAAAATTCAAGCGATTGTAGCTGATGAGTTTCGTTATTTTGCAAGAAATGATAGGGTAACTTTACAATTTTAATAAACGCGTAATGTTTGATAATTCCCAAAAATCCGATCGAGTAGCAAAACAGCATTGCACAAGTCCAGGCGATTTCCTATGTAATCATTGTCTTCGAATGATGTCATTTCTTTTTCTGTGGACAACATCAACAGCACATTAATTTTATTTTAAAAATGTAAAATATTGTTATTTCTCTTTGCAATACATCTCTGTGAATTAAACCTAATTTTCAGTATCTATCAATGCATATTTTCAGTGCTAACGTACGGCTGCAAAACATGGACTCTTGACAAAAGAGAGGTAAATAAAATGAAAAAGGTAAATGAAAAGGAGTAATGGAAATATCCTATGTGTATGTTGGGTACTACACGGAGAGACAGAAACATGAACGTGTGAATAAAAAAGCTGACCAAAAGAGTTGATATAATTGAATCCACTAAGAAAATTAAATGGATATGGGCAGACCATGTGGTCACGCTCGAAGGATAGAATCGTTGGATGAATGCAGTTTTTAGAGACAGTCGAGGAGACGAATATCAAGACAAGAACTGGTGGATGAATGCAGTTTTTAGTGACAGTCGAGGAGACGAATATCAAGACAAGAACTGGTGGATGAATGCAGTTTTCTAGTGACAGCCTGGGGATTAATTTCAAGACAAGAATCGGTGAACGAATGCAGTTTTCTAGTGATAACCGAGGAGAATCTAGAGGTCGACTGGATGCCCGAAGCGCACGTTACTGACAAAATCATCAAATTCTACGAAAATCACTTGAGGAGGACAATCCGCAAGTGGGCAGAAAGGAGCTGACTGATAATGAGAATGTTGAAATATAAGACAAAAATATGTATAAAAATGTTCATGAACTCATGTCCGTGCGGTAGAAGTTATACTTAAAAACTAAAAAAAGTAACCCATAAAAACCAAGTTTTTATTATACTCCCTTTCTTTGTAAAATATAACAACAATTAAAGACGAATTAAAACATATAACATAACACTAAACTTACAGTAATTTAATATATATCTAAAATGTCAGATGTTTTGAGCTTTGATAAGACACTTCATGCTTTGAAGATTAAATTCTAAAAACATTTGTCAGTCAATTTAGATTTTCGACATTTGTAGTGAAGTACCTATTAAGTTTACCGACGGAGTAATTTAAATTTAGAAAATATTCCGCGACGTTATCAGCGTTGTAAATGAAACTTTTCTAATGATTCCAATTTGAAAAAACCAATAAAATTTCTAAAAATCCGAAATTATACTATAATTATTTATATTTTTAAGAAAAATTTTATAGACCTTCTTGATCGTCGCCACAGTCTACTTGCAAAGTTTCAGCTCGATTGTATCACGGGAAAAGAGTCAAAAGTCGATCCAAAGTTTTTTTTACGCAAGCCGGCAAGCAAGCAAGCAAGCAGACGCCACAAATTAATATAAAGGAAGTAATAAAGAAAAAAATAACTTTAAATAAAATAACTATTTTTATAACACCACTTCAGGGTTCAGTATTAACTGAAGAAGACTCAACTGTGAGTTGAAACTAGTTGGTGTAAACTCAATAAAGTGGTGTTATACAAATAGTTAGTTTATTTAAAGATATTACGTCTCACCACAATGTGTTTGCTTCGTGTGTAAAAAATAAGTAAAAAATAAACTTTTAATGACGCTCAAAGCATTGAGTTGTAAAAATCTACACTGATCCTTGATTATTATTTTTTTGAGATTGTCGGCTAATAAAAACCTTCTCAAATGAATGGTTTGCGTCTGAGATGAGTCCTGTTCTTAACTTCCTGGAATTCATAGCAACAAAACAAAAAAGCACGGCCGGAGAGGGAGTTGAACTCGGAATACACAAACAAAAACAGAATATATACCTATATATATACGACATTACTGGAACAGTAAATAACAATGAAGTGCATTTCGTAGTTTTGCATTTTTGCTATAAGCTTTTGCTACATGCCCCGCTACAACAAACAGGATACACTTTGAAGCCACATGTGTATAAATATTGATACGTGGAATGGTAGTCTTTCATCAGGGCAATAAATTCTTTACACTCTTTCCTTTAGTTATGTGTGAAATCATGACATTTAGCATTAAGTGAGCCCTATGATTTAAAAGTAAATTTAAATTTATATATTTGGAAACATTCTCACTAAGGGTTATTTAAAAAAAAGTTTTCCGACCTCTGTTGTAAGGGCCTCGCGGCTACAAGGCATGTCTCAAGTCATAATACCCTCTAGCGGGGCATTCATCATCATTAGCGAGTCACCTGACTTCCGCTAGTTTGACTGGAGCACTTCCGCTTCCTATTTCTGATAAAATGGCGGAAAGTGCCTTTGAGCCCAGATTCGAAATTGATTTTCATCTAAGTGAACAAGAAAGCATCGATATTTTTTTGCTTATGCGGATACACGTATTAAAATCTTACTGGATATTGGTATTGGAAAATGTTTACAAAATAATTTTTTTCCATAATTTTTATTTTTATTTTTACTAGATTCGAGTTCGAGAGAACTACAACATGTATAACTCAAATCAGCTAGTGAAGTTTTATTTCTCTTATAGCTTTATTAAATTTATATAATATTTTTTACTATATTACACCGATGTAAAGTATACCTTAATCTTGTATTTGTAATAAACAAGAAACCGAAATTTTTTGTCGATATTTACACAGCAAATTCTCTGTAAATGTAGTAAAAAAAGATATCGGGGTATCCGTGTGGACCATAATTGTTAAATTTATTTATTGTTATCTATTTAAGGCACTCTTACTTACATATAATGTGTTCATTCATTTATGACAGCTGCTTAAAAGGACGTCCACCAGCTCAATTTCAATATTTACCAGCTGAATTATTCTGTTATTACTAACAAACCAAATTTACAAACCAGCTTTAATTTAACTCGTTTTGAATTTAGTCCCCTTTGAAATTACCTACATGTTCATTTATTCAAAATATCTCTACCTATTAAAATGAATGTCTGTCTGTCTGTCTGTTCTCTTCACATATCTACGCCGTTTGACCGACCTGACATAAATATGCATACTTATTTTTAGGACCCGGCGGGTAAAATAGGCGACATTTACCCCCTCCCCCTCGCCGTGATATATTTTCCACGCAAATTTGTACGGTCCGACCGATCTGATCGAAATTTTGTATACTTATTCATTAAGATCCGGCGGGTAACAAAGATCATATTTTCCTCCTCTCCCTATACCCCTCCCCCTTCCCATGATATATTTCCCACGCGAATTCGTACCCTTAGACAGATCTAACTCAAATTATACATGCATATTCTCTACGACCTGGTGAAAAACAATGGCCACATTTTGTCCCTGGACATCCCATCCATCCCAACCTAGATTGAATGGAAATATTGTTTTTATTAGAGGCTTTGCAAAATGGAACCTTTTTTTCCCCGCTTACTTTTAACTTTAACCCGTGCAACGCCGGATAAGAACAGCTAGTTTGTAAAGTAGAGAGGTGGACTAGAGATTTAGAAAGAGAAATGCAGCAAGAGTGGGAGTCTCTTACTCGATATCAGAATCCGTTAGTTGATAGAACGAAGACCAAGAATTACTCGTAGATGGGCAGACAATTTTAAGTCAAAACTAGAAATAGGTGAGTGCCTGGACTAAAGTGGTAGTGTCAAGGAATGGATGACGCTCTGTGGTGTTAAATTAAGTTTCTTGAGAGTACGGGGCCATTAAAGAAGAATTTGCACACAATTCTATTTTATGATACTAATATAATAAGAATAAATTTTGCCAGATATCTCTAGTATCGATCCTTATAAATAATTATTGATGTGTGAAAGTTTTAAAAACAAAAATGCATGTACCTAAGTATATCTTGAAAATAAATATATTTAGGTACATTTATGGGTTCTTAAAATCCTCCGTATTTTAAATATTAACTTTTTAAAAGTTTAATGGTCCCAGAAGTACCGTAGTTCCAAACTTTATTTTCATGAATAACGAAGTACACACATTATAAAGTTCCTAACTAAATATAGATTTTTCTCCTTTATATTGCTCTCATGGAGAATAGTCATGATGATACAATTTTTACCAAGTCGATCCAAAGAATTAGTGACCTATCAAGAAATCTGGTTCCTACCACCTTTTCCTTTTTTTATCTTGGCAAATATATGTGAGGGTTTGCAAGCGTATAAGTGAGAACGAACGCTGCTCGATGTTTAATTATATACGTCATAATCAGGGTATTTATTCTGCGTGATTTTCACGGTATACAGAGCCACAAGGTACTACAAGTATACAAGGATGTGAAAAAACAATAATAAGTTTATTTATAATAAACAAAATAACCGAATTAATTAATGCTGACCCATTAAGAATCCCAGAGAGACCAGAATTTTAATAATCACATTCATATTTAAATCTCAACTAAGATGGGCGAGACACCTGCAACGGATGCATAATTCAAACTTCGAAAATGAAAATGTAAAAATCATAAAAAAATGAGGCTTTGAATGATTCGCAAAGCATGCAATATTTAATCGGAAAGCTGTAAAATACCGCGTTAAACGTTTCATCTGGGATAATTCCTACAGGGGCGAAGTATTCCAGTATATGGGATAATTTAATCAAACGCTATCAAGATAAAAGAAACTTAGGTTCTCAATATGTACATAATATATTTGACTTCTTCTTCAAATGTAGCAAATTTATTTTGTGGTAACATAATTATAATTAATATAAATTAACTTTGTTTAAACCACTTATTTATTGAAAAAAATCAACATGTTTCAAAGCCAATGGCTTCTTCATCAGGAAAACAAAAATAATATTTAAAAATCGAAGTATAGATCAAAAGTTGTATATGGAAAATAATAATATAAAGTACCTAATTAATATGAAAATAAATTTAAAAGATAACTATTTGCAAAAAGGACCTGATTATTTATAATATTCAATTTACTATTTACACTCTTTCTTATTTCCAAAATTTCTAATTTGTTAAATTGTGATTCTGTATAATTTGTATGTAAAATATGTAAACCCTTATTAATATCAAAAGAATGACCCGTAGCCAAAAGATGGTTAGCAAATTCAGAATAATTATTACTATTTAAACACCTTAAGTGTTCTTTAATTCTAATTTCAAAATTTCTACACGTTTTTCCTATATAAAAATAATCACAATCATTACAAATGATTGTGATTATTTTTATATATGAAAAATGATGAAGAAGCCATTGGCTTTGAAACATGTTGATTTTTTTCAATAAATAAGTGGTTTAAACAAAGTTAATTTAAATTAATTTTAATATATTTGAGATTAAGCCAGTATTAAACACTGCAAACAATTTAAATGAATTGTGTGAGGAATTCTCCGCGTCTATCTCAGCTCAAAAGCAATTGTAGATTGAGGATATGGCAGATTTTTTATTTTTTAACTGTGCTATTCGTAGGTTAGATATAGACACTGTGAATGAATTTGAACTTTCTGTGAAAGATAAAGAAATCCCCTCAATGACTGAGTTGTTGGAATTTTTAAAGGAAAAGGTTAAAATTTTAGAACGTTTATATATTAATAATAATTCGTATAACTCAAATAAACCGCATACTTTCAAAAACAAATCAAACAATATTTCAAAAGCATTCATTAGCAATTACGCCGCGTCTAATAATAATTTTTCGCAATGTAAAACCACGCATTCTCATTTATATCAGTGTAAGCAATTTAAAGAACTTACGCCAAAAAACCGCTTTGATTTAAGTGAAATCAATTAATGGCTCTGCGAATTGCCTAAGCTATAGCCATGGAAGTAAGTCATGTCATTCGAATAATTCGTGCAAAAGGTGAGATAAACGTCATCATACGATCTTACACTTTGATGACACTAAATATTTTAAGAAAAATAATACTTGCAATGAAATTAAGTCAGTGCCAAGTATATCCGAAATTCAAAATAACTCTATGACTCACAGCCGTAATTTGCCGCAGTTACGTGTAATTTTGCCTACCAAGCATAATAAAGAATTAGTTAGATATTTAATAGATAATGCATTTCAAAATAATCTAATTACTTTCGCTTGTTGTAAAAGGTTAAATTTCAAAATAACTTCTTTGATTAATTCTGTCATTAACGGTGTAGGTTATACCTCATTTTTATAGTTTTAGATTGTATAACGGACGCATTGCCTACTGAGTTTATTGATCCAGCAAATTATTCGCAATTAAGGACCATTCCTCTAGCAGATTGCTATTGGAATACGCCTGGTGGGATAGAAATTGTATTGGGAGCACAATTATTTCCGTATATCTTAATAGGTGTAAAAATTGAAGTGCCAAATTTGGCATCACTCATTGAAACAATATTAGGATATATAATCATGGGTAATATACCTTACGCATCTGAAAATACCGCATATAAATCAAACAAATTGACTGCGACTCACAACTCAATGATAATCGCAAAGTCACAAATTGTACAATATGATATAAATTCTATATCTTGTTGCGCTATAACTGAATTGGAAAATACCTTGCATAAGTTCTGGACTTTAGAAGAATTACTTGTTAAATAATTTCAAAGTCTGTTAAATAATTTCTAAGTCCGGAAGACATAGCTTGTAAAAATATTTATCGTTCAACGGTTTCTCGAAATGATCAGGGGTTATATCGTAGCTCTTCCATTTTGTAAAAATCCAAATGAGTTAGGTAGTTCATTTGCAACCGCACAAAGGCGTTTGATCGCCTTAGAACGTAAATTCAGTTGTAATCCTGAATTACGTCAACATTATAATGATGTTTTTAAATATTATTTAACTAATAATTATTTGTGTGAAATTCCATCTCCTGTGGAGGATGGATATTATACACCACATCACGCATTTATCAACCAAGATAAGGCTACTTCAAAGGTTAGGATCGTGTTAGACGCCAGTGCAAAATCCTATTCTGGTTTATCGCTTAATGATGTTTTATTCGTAGGGCCTAATATGCAAAAAATTCTGTTTTGCTTCTACTTAGGTTTCGTCTTTTCGCCGTGACAATAACAGCGGATATACGACAAATGTATTTGAGAATAGGGGTTAGGGAAGAACACCAAAAATATCAAAGAATATTATACTACTTCAATACTGATGAAGAAATTCGCACCTTTCAATTTAATTCTGTTCCATTTGGATTGAATTTTTTTCCCAAAGCCGCAAATATTGCTACATCCGATATATATATATATATATATATATGGACGACTTAGTAAAGTCAGTCCCTGCTAGTTCTGGGGAAATAGAGGCAATCAAACTAGTAAAATAATTCATTTAATTTTTCGCAGCTGGGCACTTTGAATTGGTTAATTCAAAGTGCCCAGGAATTCAAAGGAGCTTCTAGCGGAATTACCACCTCAGAATTGTGATCCTGTAAATTTTATGGACACTAAAACTGATCTTAATATTTTAGGATGATGTGGCTTCCAGAAGAAGATGTATTTTCCTTTTAAATATCTTCATGTATCGAGCAATGTTCTAAAAGAAACATCTTGTCAGTTGTAGCAAGATTATTTGATATTTTAGGTATGGAGTCTCCAGTAATATTATATGCTAAACTACTTATCAAATCACTATGGAATGCCAATATAGATTGGGATGAGTTACCTCCTGATGACATAATAAGTGCTTACCAAAATCTGATCAAAGAATTGCCTTTATTATCAAATTTAAAAATCCCTCGTCACTTAAATGTAGCTTCAGGTTGTACTGTACATATAGTCGCCTTTTGTGACACAAGCTTAAAAGCATATGGCTGTGTTGTTTATTTACACGTTACGGATGCTCAAGGTAATAAACACATCTATCAATTTGGTATGTTCCAAATCAAAAGTCGCCCCATTAAAGCTGTGAGCTTTAATGGGGCGCTTAGAGCTGTGCGCAGCCTTTTTACTCTCTAAATTAGTTAGATTTGTATATGATTATTTTAACCCGCTTTACTTTATAAATAACATATACGCATTTAGCGATTCAATGATTGCCTTATGTTGGATCAAATCATCTCTACATAGATGGTCCATATTTGTATTAAACCGAGTAGCTAAAATTCAGGTAAATCTTGATTACAATCAACAAACAATCTTTGTTTCTGTTTTTCCCTTCATCTGCCAACCAATTTCCAGCATCTCGTCAATATTCAAACTCCCACTAATGAACGTTTTTCGCCCTTGAACAAATCTCAATGTACCTTTATGTAATTATAAAAACCGCATTTATTAATTATAACCTGCATCACCAATACCATTCCATAAAAAATATTTTTATTTGAACAATTTTATTATTTTTAAAAAGTAGAATACAATTATTAAAACCTCCATAATATTGGTATAAATATCCAATCTACATTCAATTTTATATAACGTTAAAAAGAAATTGCTCTTATTTCTTTTATTTTTGTAATACTATTAACTGAAACTGTAATGCAACACATAGGAATTATAAAAAACAGAACACTTCTAAAAAATCAAGTAATTACACATATTGCATGAATGGAATTTAAAGAACAAAAAAAGTAACCCATAAAAACCAAGTTTTTATTATACTCCCTTTCTTTGTAAAATATAACAACAATTAAAGACAAATTAAAACATATAACATAACACTAAACTTACAGTTATTATTATTTAATATATTTCTAAAATGTCAGATGTTTTGAGCTTTGATAACAGTTCATGCTTTGAAGATTAAATTCGAAAAACATTTGTCAGTCAATTTAGATTTTCGACATTCGTAGTGAAGTACCTATTATGCATACCGACGGAGTAATTCAAATTTAGAAAATATTCCGCGACGTTATCGGGCCGCCGTAATCAAACTTTTCTAATGATTACAATTTGAAAAAACCAATAAAATTTCTAAAAATCCACAATTATACATACTATAATGATTAATTTGTTTAACGAAAATTTATTAGATCTTCTTGATCGTCGCCACGAGTCTACTTGCCAAGTTTCAGCTCGATTGGATCACGGGAACAGGGTGAAAAATCGATCCAAAGTTTTTGTTGATGACAAGCAAGCAGACGCCACGAGTTAATATAAAGGGAGTATAAAAAAACAGGATTATCCCAGAATGACAGCGAAGTGGGTTGTTTTTACTGCCAGTGTTGTTTTCAGAAATATGTATGATCAATTAAATTACCTATGGAAATTTTTAAACTTTAATTTAAAATTAATCACAACGGCTAGTATTTGATTGCACTAATCAGATAGTGTTCAAACGCACCGAAAGAGCTCTTAAAAGCGAGCCGAAAACTGTCCCCTCCGCGCTATTGTGGGACTAATTCTGAATCGGTTGATGAACGTCCGCCCGTCAGGCCGGGTCTGGGGGCGGATTTATCAGCGCAGATAGGGCGCCGCCCTTCCTCCCCTCGTGGTCAATACTTATCATAGTTTCCGCGTCATTAGAGCCAGTCATCAGCTCGGGCGGAGAGCAGACGCGCGAGATAAAGCCTGGAATCGAAGTCGTGTGGAAGCCGGTAGCTGTAATTTGCAGGCTCTAGATAATTTATACTCCTGGCAATTAGATGTAACAATCAATATCACTTTATATATATATATATATATTGAGTAGCTTGTTGGTCTTGTGGTTAGGACACTGGACTCGTGATCCAAAGGTCGCTGGTTCGAACCTCACTCCAGACTAGCAAGTTAGTCCTATTTTCATAGCACAAGCGTTTAGCTTAGTTTGAAAATAGTAAGAATATTGATGTGACACGTATTCCGTGTTCACATCTCTATTTAAAAAAAAAAAAAAAATATATATATAATTATATATATTAGGTCCTTACATATGAAATTGGCGTTTTGCCGTACTGGCAAATTTGATCTCAAATATCTTCTCTTTGGTTAGGAATTCCAAATCCAAATTTATACAGCTATTTACTCATGTATTTGTGTTTTGAAAATTATAATTCATTTGTTTTTTCCTCAATTGTTTTTTTCTTTGCGTCACTCAGTTTACAAAATGAAAAACTTGAAATATCGCGTTATTTACGAGTACGAGTTCCACCGTGGCACCAGTGCTGCAGAAACGGCTCGAAGGATTAATGATGTGTATGGCGACGGTGCCGCAAAAGAAAACACAGTGCGTTTTTGGTTCCAACGTTTTCGTTCTGGAAATTTCGACCTGCAGAACAAGCCCCGTGGACGGCCGGAGACCAAAGTTGATAATGAAGAATTGAAGGCTATTGTGGAAGCGGATCCATCGCAAACCACATCCGAGTTAGCTGCAGGCTGCGGTGTTAGTGATAAAACTGTTTTAATCCACTTGAAGCAAATTGGTAAGGTGAAAAAGCTTGAAAGGTGGGTACCTCACGAATTGAGTGAAGCAAATCAACAAACGCGCGTTGACTGCTGCGTTGCATTACTCAACCGGCACAATAATGAAGGGATTTTAAATCGAATCATTACCTGTGATGAAAAGTGGATCCTGTACGATAATCGGAAGCGCTCATCGCAATGGCTGAACCCTGCCGAACCAGCCAAACCATGCCCCAAGCGAAAATTGACTCCAAAAAAGTTACTTGTGAGCGTTTGGTGGACTAGTGCTGGTGTCGTTCACTACAGCTTTCTTAAATCTGGCCAGACGATTACGGCAGATGTCTATTGTCAGCAACTGCAAACCATGATGGAAAAGCTAGCTGCTAAACAACCGAGGCTGGTTAATCGCTCTAGGCCACTGCTGCTTCATGATAACGCTAGACCACACACTGCACAACAGACGGCTACCAAATTAGAGGAGCTTCAATTGGAATGTCTAAGACATCCACCGTACTCTCCGGACCTTGCCCCAACAGATTACCATTTTTTTCGAAATTTGGATAACTTCTTGCAAAGGAAAAAATTCAACTCCGATGGGGCAGTCCAAACCGCCTTCAAAGATTTTATTGATTCCCGTCCGAATGGTTTTTTTAGTAAAGGGATCGATGAACTACCTATGAGATGGCAAAAGTGCATAGATAGCAATGGTACATACTTTGATTAAATAAATATATTATAATAAAAAAAATCGGCTTTATGTTCCTCCCATACTAAACGCCAATTTCATATGTAAGGACCTAATATATATATATATATATATACATATATATATTTGTAACAAAAGGAACTTCTGGACTCCCTCGCGTTTTCTGTAAATGGTCTCCGTGAGAAGACCAAGGCCGACGTTTCGACAAGCAAAACATATATATATATTTATATATATATATATATATTATAATATATATATATATATATATATATATATATATATAAAAGATATATATATATATATATATATAAAGAAACCCGTGTTTCCCTCCCCGCCAAGTTTTCTCCACAACCAGCTACAACCACCCACCGGTGGTTATGGTGGTGGATAGCCCTTGGTGTCACATCGAAAATTTTGATTTGGCGAGTTTGGTGGGGGTGTACATTTTATTCTCGCTTTGAAGGAAAGAACATTTTTCCAAATGTGGGGTATAAAAGCAAAGGCAGCAATATCCAAAATATTAAAAGAATGTTTTGAATGAAGTCACCAAGGATTACCTATTTAAAGTGTATTGTATTCTAGACTTTATGTATCTATCCTTTTCAGAATCTTTATGTATCTATCCTTTTCAGAATCATGTTTTCTATGAATATATAGGCTACATTTCCTATAAAATCTCTCCTTTGCTATTATAACCAACAAATAGAAAAAAACTAGTGCATTCTTTTTGTCAGTATGAATGTCATAAAATAAAAAAATGACAATTTTACTCTGCTGTCGATAGGAAATTATATAAAATACTAGCTGTTCCTACCCGATGTTGCACGGGTTAAGGATAAAGTTAAAAATTAATTTGGGGGGAAGAAACAAAGTTTCCATTTTTTTAAAACCTCTAATTAAAACAATTTTTCCATTTAATCAAAGCTAGAATGGATAGAATGTCTAGAGAAAAAATATTGCCTATTTTTTAGACAATTTGGGTCCAATTGGTGAAGTGGTGTAGATTTGTATACAAAATATATCTGGAGGAGATGATGAGGGGTTAGAGGTAGAAGAGAAAATGTCGCCTATGTTATTCGCCAGGTCCTAAAAAATAGGTTTTCAAATTTTGAGTCCGATCAATCGAACGGTACAGATTTGCATTGAAAATATATCAGGGGGAGGAGAAGGGGTAATAGGGGAGGGGGAAATGTCGCCAATTTTACTCGCCAAGTTCAAAGAATAGTTTCTAAATCTTGAGTCCGATCGGTGGAACGGTACAGATTTGCATCGAAAAAATATCAAGGGAGGGGAAGAGTTAAAAGAATAGGGGGTAATATCACATATGTTACCCGCCGAGTCCTTGAGAATAAGTTTCCAAATTTTGAGTCCGATCGGTCAAACTGTACAGATTTGCATCTAAAATATATCAGCGGAGGAGAAGGGTTAAAAGAGTAGGGGGGAAATGTCGCATATGTTACCCACCGCGTCCTTAAGAATAAGTTTCCGAATTTTGAGTCTGATCGGTCAAACAGTACAGATTTGCATCGAAAATATATCAGCGGAGGGGAAGGGTTAAAAGTGTGTTACCCGCCGAGTCCTAAAGTGTGATGTGATGAGTGACTCCTAAATGATGAACAAACAAAAAATAAAAATAAATTCCATCTCACCCATCCTTTGATGAAGTGTGTATATATTTTTTGGCTACCTCTGTGTATCGCCCCTTACAGTTTGCCTTTGCATGTAAAAACTCCAATTGTGAAAAAGCATCATTAATTTACAAGATGCAACATTGTTCTGTTCAAGGTAACTACTACCTGGTCATCTCACAATTTTACATTTTATTCATTTTCCACGTAAACTTCCAACGGATACATTTTACGTCACACTATTTCCAAGGAAAATACAATTATACACGGTCTTGTGCAACCGTTCCCTGGTGCATTGCAATGGAAAATGCACAAATGTGCATATCCTTCGGAGATACAGGAATTGTATCAAATAAAATAACGGAGAAAACGAAATTATGTTTTTGCCAGAGGAGCTTTGAAGAGCTTCTTCTGTTTCTCAGATTTGAATTAAAGTAAACACTTTTAAATTGAACTGATACACTAAAATTAATATTATGTGAAATTTTAAAAACACTATACAAAGTATATTTTTAAAACGTGGTTAGAATTATATCGATATGAATAATTTATTTTAATTTTATTTCATCGTATTTTATAGGGATTTAGACTTTTATGTAAAGTCACAATAGAAGAAAACTATGTTTGGGTACTTTTACTCAGTAATGCTGAAAATTAATTTAATTTAAAATTAGGAGATACAAGATTTCCGAGCTTGATTTATTTGCTATTGTATTAAAATTGAATCTATCGAATATAAATAAAAGCTTTGCGACTCATGCTTTCATTGTAGGTAGATTTGAAAGGAAATATTAAAGGTAATATTGATAGAAAACCTTATTCGAAAAATGAGAAGGAAACCAATATTTTTTTAAATTTCAAAGATTTCATCAGTATTGAAAATTATAATAACAATTTTTTACAATAAAGCGGTAACTTGGTGCACGTTCCCTTTGAAATAAGGCCAAATTGATATATGTACATTAAAATTATATTTAATTTTTGGTTAATATAAGACCTTTGTTTAGATTTCGACTTGCATCCGTTAAATGATAAGCACTAACGTCCTCGTTCTCGTTCGGCTGTCCCCAAACAAGCCGCAGTAGCATTATCTGGGATAACCAGACAATCTCACATTGCCGAAACATCCCGAGAGAAAGTAGAAACAAATTTCTTGGGACAAATTTAAAAAAAAAGTCAAATCTAGTGATTTTTTAGCATTTCCAGCAGGGAAAAGAGACGAGAGAGATAAAATTAAAGTCTGTTAAATTTTCATTTATTTCGTTCAATTCCTTTTGTATTTATGTATACCTATATTAAACAACGTTTAAATTATTTTATATAACCCCATCAACGTATAGCATGTCAATAACAAGGATATATTTGGTTATGAAAACAGATTTATCACTTCCCTTTATTTCTTTTGCGAAACATTTGTTTGGTATATGTTCTGTATGGTATACGTCCAAGGATCTAAAAAAGAATGTATTTTATAGAGAGCTGTACAGTCTGTTCAAACCTTTAATATAGACTATATATCTATGAGTAACAGGATGTTTACAAAGAAATATATTTTTTAATAATCGTATATTTTTTAAATAATAATTAGGTATCTATTTATGAGACAACATTTAAACACACAAAACAACATACGTATATTCCTACCTTGATAATGAGTCGAAAATATTCAAGCAACCCTAATATCAATAGTTATGGAGATACATAATACCATAGTTTGCATTTTTTTAACTCTCTTTCTTTTAACTCGTAGCGTTTTTTTTTTTTTTTTTTTTTTTTTTTTAGCGAAATTTAAAATAAATTAAATTTTAATAAATATTATTATTAAGTTCTACGGGTTAAGTATTTTTATATGTTACAGCTGTTTCGGCTTGTAAGGCCATTATCAAACAGTGGATACACCACGTACAAACGACTCATTTATACAATCCTAAGTTACCCCTTCCCATTTAGAGTAACTAGATACTTGTGGTGAAGCCATTATCATTTTTTGGAGAGAAGATCATTTTTTGTTGATTATTTAAAAGTTTAATATTTGGATCCTTTTTATATTTATTTATTTCTAGTTGCTCAAGTAAATTCATCCTAAAACCTTTTGTTTCTATATGTAAAGGTTTTGGTTCGTTATCACCTTGCGGGACGTGGTTTTCATTTAATAAATGGGCCGCAAATTTTGACTCTAAATTTTTATTTTTATAGCAGCGCATGTGTTCCGCGAATCTAGTTAAAAAAGACCTTCCCGTTTGTCCTATATATATTTAATTTATTTTAAATTTCGCTAAAAATAAATATGGAGTTCTACAAATTAAACACAAAAACCATAAATAAATAAATAACTCGTAGCGTCTGTGTTAGAACTGTGTATACCAAACAATTTGTCTATGGTTATTTAAATCTTTTCTCTTTCTGTTCCTGTCACTGTTCTGTTGAGTCATCCGTTTCTGTTTTACTTAAAGGAATATATACTATTAAAAACTAATTCAATCCTGTGTTGTTATTGCTATAACCCATCAGGTTATGGGCCCAGAATACGTGATAAATAAAAGTACGCAAATAGTTTCTTTGTCAAGATCGATTATTTTAATATTGACAAGATTAAATACAAGATGCCGAAAAACGATGTTCCATCACCGCCATTGCCGGCGCCTACAGCTACGAGTTCCGGAATATCAGTTAATTTTGAGAAGCTCAGTGGTATATCAAATTATGGAAATTGGAAATTTTTGATGCGGATGTACTTGATGCACGAGGATCTGTGGGATTGCATCCAAGAGTCCACATTAGGTGTTCCCAAGGTCAACGATGATCGAAAGCAACTACGGGCACTTGCAAAAATGTGTTTAATGGTGCAGCCGTCGTCGTTTTCGCATGTACGTAACGCTAACACTGGGTTTGAAGCTTGGAATAACCTAAAAACGGCTTTTGAAGATAAGGGGCTCTGTAGACGTCTTGGACTTTTACGTACATTGTTTGGATTGAAATTGGAACAATTTAGTGATATGGAAGCGTACCTCTTGAAGATCACGGACCTAGATCAACAACTACGAGACATAAAATGCTCCATTAGACGTCTCCATTCTGTCAGTGTCAATGTTAAGCGGTTTGCCGCCGGATTATGATCCGCTCATTATGGCATTGGAAAATTCGAACATTAAATTGTGTAGTGAAACAGTAAAAAGTAAATTAGGACAATAAAATTTACGCAGAGACTTTGACAAATTTGAAGAAAGTGCAATGTTTACAAACCGAGCTACAAAAAATGTCAACAAACATCCTAAGAAGTTTAAGTGCTTCATATGTCAAAAACCGAATCACTATGCTAAAAACTGTCCAACAAAAATAAACAAAAGTGATAAACGAAGTGAAAAATATGAAAAAGCATGGAACGGAACATTATTGACTGCATTAGCTGTAGACATTAACTCGAATGCTTGGTATGTCGGCTCTGGTGCGACTTGTCACACGACAAACAATAAAAATATACTATAAAACTATGTTGTGGATACTCCGCGGTTAGTAACAGTTGCTAACAATCAAAAGATGCATAGTGAAGGACATGGTGATGTAGAATTATTGTTAGAAGGACACACTCAAACTACGAAAATAAGTGAGGTTATGTATGTGCCAGGATTGTCAACAAACCTAATTTCTGTCGGAAAAATGGCTTCAAAAGGACTCGAAGTGCATTTTGATACAAAGAAGTGTAATTATGGCAATATTGTTGTTGTCAGTGCTACAAAAGTCAATGGTGTTTACCAACAAATGAACGCGAGCTTGCTGCGGCGTGTCATTCGGTGACTTTGGTAGAGTCAGAGGTCCAGTCTATGGGCAATGAACGAGCAGAAGCTGTGAATTTGTGTGAGGCGAACCCATCACAGGAGTTATGGCATCGCAGACTCGGGCACGTTAACAGGCGAAGTATGAATTTACTGTAACTAGGTATGGCTAGTGGAATTGATTATACTAATAGTAAAAATACTCCCTGTGTAGCTTGTGTTGAAGGGAAACAAAGTAGACTACCATTCCCAAAGCAGTCTTATAGCAGAGCTACTGAGAAACTAGGTCTCATACATTCTGATCTGTGTGGGCCTATGTCAGTTTCCCCGTTTAGTGGTGCTAAATATCTATAAACATTTATAGATGATTTCCCAAGAATGACATTTGGTTAATTTATTAAATGTAAAGATGAAGTATTGTCTGTATTTAAGATTTTCAAAAATCTGGTGGAAAATCAAACTAAACAAATAAAATAAAGATGCTTAGAACAGACAAAGGTCGTGAATATGTTAAAAAGTGGGTCCAGATATTTCTACAAGAGCATGGCATCGAACATCAGACGACTGTGCCATATTCACCACAACATAACGGTGTGGCAGAGCGGGCCAATCGCACAATTATGGAGGCAGGACGATGCATGCTGCAAGATGCTGGACTGGACCAGAGGTTTTGGACAGAGACATTGAATACGGCAATATTTATTAAGAATAAGTCACCAAGTAAGGCAGTGAGAGGCACTACACCAGAAGAAAAATGGTCTGGTAATTAGGACCCGGCAGGTAACATAGGTGACATTTCCCCCCTATTATTTTATCTCTTCTCGTCCCCCTGATATATTTTTGATCTGTACCGTTTGACAGATTTGACTCAAAATTTGGAAACATATTATTTACAATTCAGCGGGTAACAAAGGCAACATTTCCTCCCTATTCTTTTACCCCTTCCCCACCTCATGATATATTTTCGATGCAAATCTGTACCGTTCGACCGATCGGACTCAACATTTAAAAACTTATTCTTTAGGACTCGGCGGCATGAGTTATATTTCAACCCTATTATTTTACCCCTTCCCTTTCCCCTGACATATTTTCAACTTAATCCTTAACCCGTGCAACGCTGGGTACGAACAGCTAGTATATTATATAATTATAATGTTCCCGAATCTCAGTAAGTGGGCAACATTAATACAGGTGGTTGCGGCTTTCTTTTTTTCAACTAACTCTTGGTAATCTGTATGTTAAAAAGTAGACAAGTATTGTAGGTAATTAAAAAACAATAGATTCGTAATAACCCGAATTAAATTTATTATAACTGTAATCATTAAAAATCTGTAGTTGTAATGTGGAGTGATTTAAGTACTTCACGAAACCGGACAAGCATGGAAACCAACCCTTCACAAATTTATTTATAATATATTCAAGCGTGCTCTCGGTATGGAACTCTTCACGGCCACTCGGAGCTTATCTCGAAAATTTTTCTTTTCATACATCAGAATATTTCTTTTTGCGTTAGTATGGAGATTCTAAGAAATCTCGAAGATAAACCCGATCCATTGAAAAACTCAAAAGAAATATGCCTCTGAACGAAACCACACAAACTAAAAGTCAAAGATTTATACCACGTTACGATGCAGTCATGTGAAATCAAACGAGTAGTGTATATTAAGCATACTCGTTTACTAATAATTAATTTAATAAACAACATTTTTTAATCGAAGTTACTTTATTGTCGTGACTGGCGCTTTACTCTTAACCATGTGTGGTACCACACTTAAGTGTGGTATCGCCCGGGATCCGAGTTCACCAGCTTCTGTGTCGCTTGTCAACCAACTCTGCCTGTATATATATAAATAAAAATAAATCGCTACATGTGTTGCTAAGCGCAAAACTCAAGAACGGCTGAACCAATTCGAATATTTTTTTTTAATATTTGTTGAATTCCGAGGAAGGTTCTTATAATAAGAAAAATTGGATAAATTACCCAGAAAAACGTGAAAACCCCATTTTTCTTTTTCCCATACAAACTTTAGTCGAGAAAGCTTGATTCACAATACTTAGATATTTAATTATTTAGTCGAGTTTCAAATTTAAAACAATTTTACAAGTTTTAAAGTTTTATGAAAGTTATTTTTTTTAATATTTACTAGCTGTTACTGCCCGGCGTTGCACGGGTTATGGATTAAGTTAAAAATATGTTTGTGGAGGGAAAACAAAGGTTTCTTTGTATTGCAAAGCCTCCAATAAGAACAATGTTTCCATTAAATCAATGCTGGGATGGATGAGATGTCCAGGAAGGAAATGTAGCTTATATTACCCCCCAGGTCTAAAAGAATAAGTATGCAAAATTTGGGTTGATAAGCTCTGAAGTTGACGGAATGTATTCAAAAAATTTGAATTCGGAATATGTTAGGTATATCTAAATTGGAGTAGCTTGTTGGTCTTGTGGTTGGGACACTCGCCTCGTGATCCAAAGGTCGCGGGTTCGAATCTCAGCCCAGACTAGCAAGTTAGTCCTATTTTCATAGCACAAGCGTTTAGCTTAGTTTGAAAATAGTAAGAATATTGATGTGACACGTATTCCGTGTTCGCATCTCTATTTTTTTTAAAAAAATAAAAAAAATATTTATCAATACCTATTTAAAACGTAGGTAGGTTCCAGCGCCTTTTTTCAAATAATCAGTGCACGTAAAGCAGTGCAGTTCGATTGGAACGTTGTGTCAAAATTTCAAAGCAAAAGTGTAGAAATTGTGAGTTTTAAGATTTTGGGCAATAAAGCATTTACATTTTTATTTATATAAATAAATGGTCGGTCTATAAAAACAAAGTAAGTACACAAAAACATCTTCGTATTTGAATGCAACGTTATGCCAAAATTTCAATGCAATCGGTGAAGAACTTTCAGAGATTAGCGTTTTTGTACAAACGAACACTTATATTTTTATTTATATAGATGTGAGTAAGAACTCACTGATATTATTTAAAATTTTAATTTTCATACAAACAGTGCATTTTGCATTCAATATTATCGAGAATAATTACGGAGCACAAATTTAAAAAAATTAAGGTGTGCGTGTTTTTAAATCATCTCTTCTCTACCGATAAACAAGTTCCTTTATTTATTTTTGGTTATTTGTTTATTTTGTGTTTCCATTTGTACTCAGTTCAAGACTCATGCTATCTATAAGATGCGGGCGGAGCAATTTGGGTCAAAGAACTCGAAATGTTACAAACAATGCTAATTTTCAGTCTAATCGGACTGCACAGCAACGGAAAGTGCTAAAAGAAAATTGAAAGGATTCGGATATCACGAACCCGTGCAGCGCGTTATTCCATAATAATGATTTCGCCCGAACACTACTGTACTCCGAAATGCCAAAATATTTTACTTGGAATCAATCCTCAAAGAAATTTTAACGACGGAAACATGGAAAACTAGTTCCAGGTTATAAATATATATATTATACCGATGCAATAGGTCGAATTTATTCAGTCCATCCAAGCAACAATGAGTGTTTTTATTTGCTATTAATCAATGTTCTTGGTCCAACGTCATTTTAACATTTACAAATTGTTAATGGTGAATTGTGTGGTCTTACAGAGAAGCCTGTCAACGTTTGCAACTGTTAGTAATGACACATATTGGGATCAAACTCTCAGTGATGCTGTCATTTCTTCACAAGCTCATAAAATACGAACATTGTTTTCTATAATTATATCAACATGCTTCCCATCAAAATCAACTGATATATGGATCAAATATAAAGATGATATGTGTGACGATATCTTTCATCAAATGCGCATCGGAACAGGAAATCTAAAATTACAAGTCAAAGAAGAAATTTAGAATGAGGCATCAATTGAGTACATGATGATGTTAAACAAAGTATTATCTCAATTAGGAATGGCCGAAATCAATCGCCGATGCACGACTTTTAATCGAGAGTTGCGACGCGAAAAACTGTATGATCTCGATGATTTAAGAGAATCAGTTCGAATATATCTTCCGCTATTGAACCAACGACAAAAGTGGAACCAACGACGGAACTGGTGGAATTTTCTTTTTGGACGCTCCCGGTGGTACAGGAAATACTTTTTTGATTCCATTGATCTTAGCTCACACATTGGAATTGCATTGCAGCTACATTGTTGGAAGGCGGTCGGACAGCCCATTCAGCGCTTAAATCGCCGTTGAATATGCCAAGCAATGAAACTCCGACCTGCAACATTTCGAAGAACTCTGCAATGGCAAAGGTTTTGCTGCAATATAGTGTGGGATGAATGCACTATGACACATAAAGAGTCTTTGGAGGCTAATTAATTTGATGGTGCGAAGATATTGTTAGCAGAAAATTTTCGTCAAACATTGCCGGTGATTCCAAGGTCATCGCTAGATGATGATATTAATGAATGTTTAAAGTCATCCATTTTGTGGAAACACGTCAAGATAATACATTTAAGCAAGAATATGTGTGGTCAATTGGAAAATAATTGATTTAAAAATTTATATTTTCAAGTTTTTCGACTTCTATTAAAACGGACGAATTTTTCGTATTTGGTGTAAGATACTGTAATGATATTTCAACTTTTTTGCAAAAAGTAAGTCAGAAATATTGAAAAAAATGCAAATTTTGACATTGACATATTTCCATAATTATTGATATTAGGTCATGGTTGCTTTAACATTTTTGACTCATTATTAAGGCAGAAATTCACCTAGATAATTATCACTACTAACTATGAGACTTCCTGTATAGGCATATAGGTTTGATTTCATATATTATATTTATTTATTTCTTTACTCTTATTTAATTCTTAAGATAATGATTTTAGTTTTTAAAATACTTAAAACTATGTGCCTAAGTTATTTAGTTTTGTACATGAAGATTAATTTTTAATCATAAAAATATTTTTATAAACTCCATGTGTTAGGTAAACTTTATTTATGTTAGGTCATGGTTGTTTGAACAGTTTCGACTCATTATAAAGGCAGGAATCCACCTGTAAGGTTTTTGCTACGGGCTATGAGACACCCTGTTATACAAATACATATATATTTTTCAATTTTCTGCAAGGTTTCAATAATTTTATTTGTTTTATATTAATAAAATGTTATATATTTTATGTTTTATGTTAAAACCTGGAGCCTTACGGCGAAACAATTGAAGGCTATTCGAGTATTGTCCAGGAATAATATTTGGATCAGTTAAGAATTAGCACCGTTCCGCACATCCACATAAACGCTGAGTTTATGTACAACCATGTATCTCAGCAATACTGAAGTCGAGAAGGATAAGATGTTTAAGATCTGTTATTAGATGCAACGACTCCAGAGTTTTCTGCGAGGGCTATGAGGGAACCCCGGCCTCAGATACCCGCAAACGAGATGGCCGACAATACTAAGAAAATGCGGTGAGGCTACAAATTCCCTTTTGAAAGACAACGACCCAAGAGAGAGAAGGAAAATGGAGGACAGGCCATGGACCTGAATGGCTCGTACGGCCAACTGTAATAATAAGGCGTGCTAGCGGTTAAGCTTGTGATCTGATATGGTCGGAGGTTTAAACCTCGTTCTAGTCTTTTCATATCACATTTAATTAAATCACATTTAGTTTAAAAATAGTATGGATATTGATATAACCGGTAATAACTACGTATACATATCTCTATTTTTTTAATAATTTTTTTTTACAAGTTTTACAAACTTTAATTAAAAAGGGTAATGATATTGACGAGAGATAGAGGCTTTTAAGAAATATTTCCACGTTGCTGGAATATTTTGTACTTTTAATTTAGGTAGGATTCTAACCGTATAATATTGCTAACAAAATTATTCTTGTATATGTGGCGTCTAGATGCAAAACCGCCACTATCCATACAAGACCATTTTTCATGTTTTGATTCTTTAATGATGTATATCCCCTATTTTTCACATTCTACAAGTTCCCAACATAAGAAAAAATGCTTCCATGCTCTAACAAAAAGTAGCATTTTAGGCATCATTATTTAGAATTGGGTTGAATGTGTAGACGTCAACTACTTGTGTAGACGTCAACTACTTGGGTTGAAGTCAACTTCTTGGGTTGACTGTTTGAAAGCAATGCGTGTATTTAAGTTTCTAGTGGCTTGGCCTGTATATTTTTTATCACAGTCTCCGCAAGTTATTTCATATATCCCGCTTTTTTCCAACGTACTTATTTTTTTTTTTCGAATTTAAAAGAATTTTACCAATATTATTATTTGTGTAATAAGCTGGTCTAATGTGAGAAGGGAAACAATTTGTAATTTTAGTGTATGTTTTACTTTACAAAGTACCTACATATTTTAAATTATAATGTTGCACTACAAAGTATCTGCCAAATCTTTCAATGATATCAAGTTGTTCAAATAAATTCATAAAGCCTTTGGTTTCTTTATGTAAAGGTGTTGGCAAGTTATTACAAAGGAAAAGTACATCAAACTCGGTAATATGATTTTATTAAAATTCGTACATCACGAATGGAAACGTTAGAAATTTTACACACAGAAAATTATAATTTTTAATCCTTTCTTGAAATGGTTTTCCTACAAAGATATTACGATCTAGTCCTGTTACATCTCCAGCATCAAATATTGTATATTAAATCATAGTTTAATACAATACAATAGTTTAATATTTTTTTTTATAGTTATTTCTATTTCTAAAAGCAAATAACACTTTATTTTAATACATTTAACAATTCGTATTCACATTCTTCTTCAAAAGTTCTTTAAAATAAATGAAAAAAGAAGAAATAATAGAAAAACTGTAAAATTTATTGGTTCAAATGAATTTAAAATATGTGTTAAGTATAAATATCAAATTATCAACTCAAAATGTTGCACACGTAAGATTTTTTATGCACTTAATTTAAATTTAGCGACATATAATGAGAAATGTAAAAATATGCATGACGATTTCAATCAATATATGAAGGCGTCTCTATAAAAAAGGTCTACATACAAAAACAAAATTTTACAGGAGAGAGGAAAAACACTTTGTAAAATAAATAACCACAATCTCCGATTTTTTCATTTTCTAAAATTCTCTCGCCTTTTATTTATGTTTTCTTTATTTTTTATGTTATAACGCAACTCAGTGACATCTTGAAACTGTCGTATTTCATCTATATCATCATATTTGTTACTACCAGATGAATATAGACTCTTTTTCCACGTTAGCTCTGTAAATATTGAGGTCGAATTTCGGCAAGATTGAGTTGAAATCATGTAAAATAAATACCGCACATGGTGCATACTGTTATATAGATCATTTTAAAATAATAAAATCACTTTTTGAGCTGATGTACTATATAGACTATTTTTATAGGGACGCCTTCATATTTCTAAAATATTCTAAATTATAACATACATCTACGTACATGATGTTAATGTGTAAGTATTCTAGGCTATTTTTTTGATTTTATATAAACGGATATTTTAATATAGTAAAATAAATATCAATTCAGAATGAGATATTTATTTAATAATGCGATTTCATTAAGGGTGACGACTCTGTTACAAATCGTCTGCAAAAATAATTCTCGCTCTGTAGGCTGTTGACGCCTTGATTTCAACTCGAGCGATTACTTTTGTAAGGTATTAATTACATGTAATTATTGAATTTAATACGTGGCTGGCATTGGTGTGCCAAACTTCTTGTATTGTGAGGTTGTCCAGGATGGATAATAAACGGACGTCCCAATCACCGAGGAGAGGTGCTAATTAAACCTCACTGCTGAAGACGGTAGGCTGTTCGCAGAGACGATCTTAGACAATTGAGCCTATTGTGCCCTTCAACGGTACAAAAGGACCATTCTTTATGTAATGAACAATAAAAGGAATTATATGGACCTTTGTGCTTAAGTTTACTTCCATATTATCTCACTAGTAGTGACTATTTTACTTTCATATTCCAAAAAAAATTGTCATAAAGTATACGAGTGGCCAATTTCAAATCATTAATATATAAAAAAAAAAAAATATTCATTCATTCATTCATCTTCATTCCCTTATCCCAGTAGGTTCGGGGGCCCTAAGACTGGACAAGGTGCAACAAAGAAAATTTTATCATCAATTTTTGAATACATAATATGAAAACTAAAAATGCAACTTATTCACATTAATAATGAAAATTGCAACAAATAGACAATTTTGAAATTTTTATTTTTCACTCATTAGTAAAAAAAAAACAGTTACCTTTTTTTTATTCAGTGACTCGACGTTTTACATCTTTACTAAAATCTTGTCATTTACTAAACCCAAAATATAAAATGTTTTGCACTTACGTTTATTACAAAAAATCACATTTTATTCGTTCGTGCAAAAAAATCAACAGATTGTTTCAGCTAATAAATTGCTAAATCCAAAATAACTCGGTAACTACCTACCGTAATAACCAAGTCTCCAAAATACTTTCAATCTTATGAAAGCAAAACAACTGGAAAATCACAAAAAGTTAAATGAAAGAATCTGCCTAAGTTATTTATTCATCAGCGTACAAACCCCGCTCAATTGACGTAATACACTGCACAAAAGGAATTCACATTAAATTGACTGGCAAGATCCTAAGAAGAGAATAAAACACGTCCCCGAACAATGGAAGAATGAGAGAGAAGGAAAAACAGAGCCTTAAATAACTTGTTGCCGGTAACAAACGGCGCGGTCCTAGAGAATGTCTCCACCCCGTGAGGACCGGAAACTTCGATATCGCCGGGGTACTCCCCATTCATTACACGAAAGTACTTCCTTACAAGTTATGCAAAGAAAACTCTCTCGATATCTTGGCGGGTGAGGTGGCCCTCTTTATGCTGCGACATATATGAAAAGCCTTTGGAATTTTTGAATATACTGCGAAATTATTCATACAACTTATATTCTGACGATTTACATATATTGAGCCCCGTGGGTATTTCTTTGGCAAAATGATAGCTTACATACATAAATATTTATATCAGTTTTATTTCAAGAGTACAGATAGAACTACATGTCATAACAACTTTAATGAAATTTTCTTAACATAAAGGTGAGTTACGGAGTACGCGTTAATATTATAACTACCTTCAAACTAACCTAAAGGCCTGTGCTATGTACAACTAGGCAAATAAGCACGATATAATGTGCGATAAAAAATGCTGATTAAATACGGATGGATATAATTGCCTCACAGTTTCACAGCAAAGATTTAAAAAATTATGGAATAGTACAACATAAATGACTAATCCAAAATTTAAAGCATTTATTTAGTCATATCAATGGTGAACCGGATATATAAAAGTACACAAAAATATTCAAAATAGAATTTTCTGAGCTTAATGGAAAATGGCCACAGCTGCTCAATCAACGAAAGAAGTCGTCCCCAACGTCACCAGTGAAATGGTGATTCGCGCAATAAAATAGGAAAATCACCTGGGCACTAGGGTGTTCCGTCCATGTATGAGAAAAAAAAAATTTGAGCTACATAATTGCAAGAGGTACCAAAATTTGCGTAATTTTACAAAAATTGCGAAAAAGGTAAAAAATCTAGAATTGTCTGTCATCATTGAAAGGTAAAAAATCTAGAATTGTCTGTCATCATTGAAAAAATCATCTTCTCTACCGATCTTTGAAGTTTTGTAAATTTTATGTTTTTATACAGTTAAACCGTTTGCCTAAAATAATAAAAATAATAAAGTTTAAAAGTTATTTTATTATTGATATTAATGAAACAAAGCACAAGAAAATAGATAAACAAAATATAGATTATAATCAATGACAAAAACTAAAAATTTTAACTTATTTTTGTGTCCAAAATTTGGCGTTTCTGTTCGAGATTGCATCCTGGTTCTAATAAAGCCATCTCTAGAAGTCAGTTACACTTTGTGAAGCGTCTGTTATATTCTCTAGGACCCGAAATGCAACCATCTAAGGCCAAGATAAATGACGAAGGGGCACCTCATTGACATGCAGCATACAAACACACCATTGTAACAGTCTCTCCAAATACTCCTCTAAATATTGAATCATGCCACCCTTCCAATCGATGTTAGTTGCAGTTCCGTTACATTCAACGCAAATCACGAGTTGTGATCGAAGTAAGAATTCCTTTTGCAGTGCCATGTCTTTTGGTATTGTGTGTCCCAAATAAATTGATCCAGGTTATGCTAAAATTGAGATGTGGTCTTCTAAAACTTCTTTGCGATGGTCTTTCCGTCCATCAAAATAGATGCTTTTTATAACAATACCTTCAATATCTTTTAAAGCTTCCGGGCTTTAGATACATCTCTTGTCGGCCTTCGTAGCGCAGTGGATATGACACTGGTTTCCCACACCGAGGGTTCCAGGTTCGACTCCCGGTGAGGTCACAATTTAATCTATGTGATTTACTCAAGCCTGGGTGTCTTGTGATGTATTCCGCTTCTGTAGGGCCTCCTGGCCTGTTGAAGCATAAAAGATCTTATTTTTATCAATAACCAGAGTTAAATCTTCGATAGAAACCATGCCGACGTCAGTCAAAACCGCAGAAGCAACAGCAGTAGCAGATCGCGTCGAGAAACCGTATCTATCACAGACTTTAGCAACTGTTGGCAACGGCAATGTATTCCAATTCGCCGTTGAAGTCGATGGTGTCCCTGTCGAGGGTGTGTTTTTCGGGGATGCCTCTGTTATCGGATAAGTTTCTGGGGAAGATTCACGCACTGAATCTTCTGAGATTTTGCTGAGACAGAATCGGTTTCTTGAGTAGAACACGACTTTTTTGTTACCTTTATTGACTCTTCAATTTATCTCTGCTGTCGTTTCTTAATCTAGCCGTTTATTTATCAAAACCGCTTATAACCATTTTCTTATCATTTATTTGATCCAAATTCTCTCATTGATGTAAACTATCTTAGGTTTTAAACACGAACAAGATTCAAATGAAGTACATTTACAAGCAGAAACGTCAAAAACCTTCTGAAATGAAAAAAAACATTTCAGTTTATTTTCACAACTATCATTTCGTTTGCTTTTGGGGTATCTTTTCAAATTGAGATACTTTTCGAAATCGTATTTCACTAATTAAATAACTCGTTCCTTAGTTACAATTGGAATCGAAGTTGTGGTCCAAATATTGTTAATCTCTTCGGAAACAATCACATATATATCTGATTTGGATGGATCTTTTCCATTTACTTCAATTTCAGGTCGATCTTGACAAATAAAATAAATGAAATGACGTCCCTTATAGTTGGTAGCTGCTGATTGTCAAGATTATTGTATGGTCTAAATACAGCATAAGTAGTCTAACTACGCCTCAAACTTTTTATTTAAATATCACAAAATCCGCTTTTAACACTGTAACAATCACAATGGTACTTTTATGGCATAAAAAATATTTTGGCTACGAAGAAAACACTCGCGACTCAAGTCAAGAAAGTTCTGAAAACAAGTTCAAACTTGAGGGTAGTCGATTGTAACGTGTTGTTGCATGCAAATAGAAATATCATGTATGATTTACACCTAAATAGAACATAAGTTAGATATTTTTTTTGTATTTAGTTCAGGAGCCAAAATTGTGGATAGTGAAATATCACCATAAAAATGACAGTTTTTCAACACTTTTTAAATCGGTAGAACCTTAAAGATAAAGTTATATTTTATTTTTAAAATTATTTTAGTAATCTACGCTCAATTACGCAAGTTTTGAGAGGACTTGTGTTAAGGTAAGCTAAAAAAAAATTATCGGGACAGCCTACTGGGCACGCTTCTCTTAGCATCGAACACATAAGACGTGCAGAAGATTATTTACCCCCGCTCCTGGCCGAACTCTTCAGTAACATATAAAATGTTCATACATACCTGCGGAAATGACAAAAATGGTTATTGTATCAATACTGAAGTCGAAACAACTGGGTATATCGTCCCCCAAAAACTACAGATCGATATAGCTAGCTTTCATAGTGGCAAGAGTTATTGAAAGAGTAGTAATGGACTAGATTTCTATAAACCTGAACACTGAAGAAAACCAGATGGCATTTAAAAATAAATAGTCAACTGATAATGATATCTATGTGGTAAAGCAAATCGTGGATCACTACAAAAGTAGAGGAACTACGATATATGCGTGCTTTCTCGATTTGAGAAAGTCAAAGAGATTTGAGTCAGACATGACAAGCTACGGATTCTATTCTTTTACCCCTTCCTTCCCCTCCCCCTGACATACATTCGATGCAAATCTGTACCATTTGTCCGATTGCACTCAAAATTTGGAAACTTATTCTTTAGAACACGGCGGGTAACATTGGCTACATTTTCCCTCTTTTCCTTTACCCTTTCCCCTCCTTCTGATATATTTTCAATGCAAATCTATACCGTTCGACCGATCGGACTCAAAATTTGGAAACTTATTCTTTAGGACTCAGCAGGTAACATAGGTTATATTTCCTCCCTCTTCTTTTACCTTTTCGCCTCCCCCTGATATATTTTCGAAGCAAATCTAAACCTTTCAAATCAAACCTTTATTTCTCCCCACAAATTTATTTTCAACTTAATACTTAACCCGTGCAACGCCGGGTACGAGCAGCTAGTATTATAAGAACACATTCATATTTATAAAAATTAATAGCCTAATATTTTTTCGTGAATTAGATTTTTCTGTATGTCTTTCTAATTGATTAATTAATTTGGTTTTAAAATTTCACAGAACTTTGTTCTGAAAAATTACAACTTCACAAATATGAATGTGTTCTTGAATATGTATGAATATTTGTGATATGGATTTCATAATATTATTTGGGGTATAAGAAATCTTTACTTGAATAATAAATGGCTCAGGTCAAACGTCATTGGGGAGGTCTTCGGTCGCCATGGATCGATAATATATAAATGATGACAATAATTTACGATTAGTCGATAATTTTTTTTAATTTAGTGAATGAAAATAAAAACTCAGCCAACCAATCTAGTCGTTTTAATATCATAATTCGAAAAGCTTCAAAGTTCTCCGATTGGCACGACTCGGCGACTCAGTATTAAATTAATTATTATTTTATAGTTTGGGTGGCCGGGGATGGCAGGGTGAGGGTAGCGGCCGGTCATTTGAACTTTGGCAGTTAACTCTTCACATTGCGATACCTCCGTGTGAATGGGCAACACGTTTTCGCATTTGCCATCTTATTTGTGGACAGATCGGACATGTGTATCCCTACATATAATTTAAACAAGATTTTTTTTTTGCATTCTACAAATTTTCTCATTTCCCTTTCTTTGTTTTTCCCACATAATCTCCTAGCTACATAATTACATTTCTCAATTTACATTACACATTATATAGCATTTACATTCCACATAATATAGTATTTACATTTACTAAAATAATCGTATATATTTTATTTCAATTTTTTTTCATATTCCTGAGCGCTGTTCACTCCCTCTCTCCTCTCTCCCCCCTCGAGATGACGGCTCCCTGGGTCTCCGCCTACCCCTCCAAGGATAGGACCTGAAAACAGGAGAACAATTCCGTGAGGATCTTCTTAGTGCAACTGAGAGATCCATGTCTGATACTTCCAACTCTTGATCATCAGACACGGAATCTCTTACTTCTGACTTCTCATGCCATAAAAAATTTAATTTTCTCAATTGGTCCAGGTGACGCTTCCAAATCCGTTTGGTATTGCATATCTTAACCCGATAAATTTTATTCCCTTTTTTGCTAATTATCTCGCCTGGCATCCATATCTTATTGTCTTTTGTCTGAAGGTTCCTAACTAAAACCCGTTCTCCTAAATCAAAATTAAAAACCCTTTTATCGCGATAATATTTTCAAATGATCCACCTGCCTTTGGTGATCTTTCTCTATTAAATTTTTATCACACTGTTTGCGACGACTCCTCTATAAAATTGTTAGGCTTTATTGCATCAAAGACCGTCCTGATCCTTCTAGAGAACCCAATGTTAAATTTTTCCATAAAATCACGACCCAATACTGCTGCTGATGTCTTTTTTCCACTATAAATTCTATCGGATGTCTTTCACTTTTTCATTCAACTTCAGTTTTCCATATACCTAACACTTGTAAATGTCTATTAACAAAAGACTTTAAAACTATCGAACATTTTTCTAAAATAGCATCACTAAATTTATCTTTACCTATAAATCTCCTCCGATAATACCGAACACGACGCACCCGAATGTACCATTAGCTTCAATGTAACATTATTTACTTTTACTGGTAACAACACGGATTCTACTGACCCGGCACTATGTTTCAAATTATAGCTCCCGTCTCCTGTAACCTCTAGTACCACTTGTAAACTGTGAATTTTATCTACCTGCACTGACTGTTTTCTCCTATCAAATATTTTCGATAAATGGCCTTTAAGTGAGCATACCTCACACCGCTAATTTTTATATTTACAAAATCTTATCACACGCGGTTGTCCATAAGCATAATATTTCAGAATATTCTTCTTCTGAACCCACTCTGTTTTTGCAACATTACGTGATGTACTTTTAACATTATCTGACGTACTTGCTTTTGAAAAAAAAAATTGTTACCCGCAATTGCACGAATTTAAAATTTATTGCTATATAGTTTTAATCTCTCTTGAACCATTTGATCCATACAATCTGCGATCTTTACACCATTTTCGAACGATAATCCTTCTCCCTCAAGAAATAACTTCTCTCTGATCTTCCCTGATCTTACTCCCAAAACGAAAAAATCTCTAAGTAACATTTAAATTGTTCCCAAATTTGCAATTTATCGCTAATTTTCTTATACGAACTGAAAACTCTTTGACTGATTTACTTCCTTCTGTTTAATGTTATTAAATGAATTTCTCTCTGCAAAAAATAATTTTACCGACCTGCAATACTCTTCTAATTTTTAAAATAATTCTTTTAATATTACTTCTGTTATTTTAGAAGACATACATACATTAACCAAAAACTCAAAAATATGCTCTTTCAAAGCACTGAGCAGTACAGCTTTCTGTTTCTCTTCCGTAGAGAATTTATCATAATTTAAAACCAAGTACTGCTGGAATTTCACGGCAAAAATCTCCCAATTGTCCCCAAGACCAAACGGAATTAAACCTCCCGCTTCCAAAAAGGAAAAAAAAATCTTGACTAGCAAAGAGAGAAGAGAGAGAGGTACTTAGCCGTTGAAACTTCTCTTCGCTCCTTCTCCTGGCTGCCACTTCCTGTCTTGGTCCTCTTCTGCTGTTTTCTCGAAAGCCCGGCCTGGTTCCGCTCTCTGCCTCCTACCCGCACAGCAACTTCCAGCCTCTGCACCAGCCGCTTCCTTGGTTCCGCCAACTTCGCTCCGTAACGCTCCAATCCTCTGCACGGCTGCTGCCTCCGTGGTCCCTGCTCGCTGCTCTGACTCGTCCTTCCTGCTCCGCTGCCTCCTTTACCCAGTACCTCGGGTACAATTCGAACTCTTTCCCGTCAAGTGACAATACTTTTTTTTTCTCGAAGATTCCTCCCGGAATCTTCTTGAATACAACTCGATCACGTAGATCCCGTCCGTCAGTGTAACATCCAATATAGTATTTATAGAAAACGTTGCCTTGTAAAAACAGATCTGAAAAATGGCGAATGTGCTGCAAATGCTGTCGAAAAAAGTCTTGAAGATTAGATGTGGTCTTATTCCCATATTTAAAATAACACCTACAAATGCATTGATTTCTTCCTCTTTCAAATCTCTCTTTGTTCCACATAGAATTTTTTCCAAGATTGATTTTTCTAATTTTAGCATTTGCGTATTTGTTGGTTTTATCAACGATATTACTAATTAGTGAATTTGTAAAAACAAGTCTAAAGTAGTCGATAGGCTCCAAACAATTCGGCCCAATTATTTTATTTCCAATAGAAAAAAGCATTTGTTGTTGTAGTGTATTAATATAGAATAAATGCCACTTTTTTGCCGAATCGGAAGAGCTTGATGGTGTGGGATTGATGGATGTTGAAGGTTGTTGCGGAATCACAATCTCTTCTTCATCACTATCTTCGCTGAAATAAGCGCTTTTTCTTCTTTTGGGTGGGATAATGTCACTTCCACTATCTGTATCACTTGGATTGTTACCGAATTCTTCACTATCACTTTCTATCACACTACCATTGTCATTGAAATTAATATTATAAAATGTAAAAAGGTCCTCTTCATCACTACTATCTATGTAATCACATTCGTCATTATAACTGAACTTGGAAGTAAAACTATCATTATTTTCCATATCGGTTAATTAATTAACTATTTTTATAAATACGTAAATTACTATTCCTATTATTTTCAATAAAGAAAAATGTGGTCACTAAAAGCAAGAGGAGGCTGGGAGAACCGTCACAAACGAAGTATTACTGGAGAATAAAGAGATTACTGGTCGTAAATGCCTACAGCGCCATATAACAACTGACTGTGCCGAAAATATTGACATGTGACAAATATTCAATAAGTTAAATCGATGCATCTATTTTTCCAAGAATATATCTAAGTAACGAAAAATTGAAATGAAGAAATATTGGTTTATCCAACATTTTGCAATTTTTCGTGTATTTTGTATTAATGAATTGTAATTAATTAATTAATTAATGTATTGTAATTCTGTATAAATGCGAAATAATTATTCTTAGAATATCCTTAGGTAAATAAAAACGGCTGAGTAAAGTTATACCTGCGCTGGGCCAGACTCTCTGGCCCACGGAGCTGCCTACCAAAATGGTTCGGGCCAGAATCTCTGGCCTATAGAGTGGTAAGCGTTAACCCTTTTCCCTCGATCCAATCGAGCTGAAACTTTTCAAGCAGACTCGTGGCGACGATAAAATTGATCTAACAAATTTTCGTTTTAAAAAAAAAAAATTATAGTATAATTTGGATTTTTCGAAAAATTTTTTGCGTAGCGTCACCCGACTCGAGCCCGACGCGTGGAGTAGGCGCGAAACCTGTTTCAACTAGTAAATAAGAAAGGGAGTATAACAAAAACTTGTTTTTTATGGGTAAGTTTTTTTGTAAACCTGTATAAACTCGTAAGCCGTTTCGACTTCTTTACTTAAACCAAATTCAATTACCACCAATGGTCACATAAAGGAGTTAATGCATGTATGAAATTTAATTTTTTACCTTGACATGTACCAACATTTTACCTGCATGTGAAAACAATACAATTTTTCTAGCCTTTTCAATGCCTTTATTTAATTTTTTATACTGAATACTTTCAAGAAGCAGCTGCCAGTCAGAATTTTTTATATGCAATAATTATTCCCTACAAGTAATACTGTATTGTTAACTTCTATAAAGCCAAAGTGAATTTCACTTTGTGTAAACCCATACAAAAATATTCCAATCAAGTTTGTAAACCATACCTCGTTCATGGAAACCAAATCGAATTCTCAGTCGTGAAAACCTTAAAAATCCTCTCAATTTAATATTACGGTGTCTACAAAAAATTAGAGGAGTCAAATAGAACGATATAAAAAAAAAATATGTATCAAAAAAGTATTTTTTTTAAACTACCTACATATGGAACTACGTGTGGATTGACTTGAACAAAAATTGTGAAAAATATTGTGAAAAAAAGTCACAACTTTGAAATTTGAAGCCTGAATTAAGTAACAAAACCTACCATTGATGTATGTTACAATTCCTTCATAAACATAAATGGATGTATGTTACAATTCCTTCATAAACATAAATGGATGATATGGCAATATCGTTTATTGCAGTTCGTATCCTTTTTTATCGTTATTTTTTGTTCGTATCCTGGAAGCAGCTAAATATTTGATGATTTTTGATAGAATTTTCTGAAGGCAAAGAAAAATTTTCTAAAATTGCAATAAAATGAGTCTTTATTAAAAAAGTATATAGTGTCCTATTAAATAAATAAAATGCCAATGTTTCTTATTTATATAAACAGATTTCTCCGCCGATTTACATTTACGTAATAAAGTCCGAGGATTAACATCTTAATGTTACATTTATAGCCTCATTAAATGGGCTCGATTTCAAATTGAACAAAGATATTTTTATTCGAGGAAATTGAAAGTATTCCGTTTCATTTTGTCACATCTGGGACCCAGAATGCACTTACTATTCGCCTTTATATTTCCCAAGGGTGAGTTATATCTTTTTCACATAATATACTTTTCAATACGGTCCTTAATAGGCTTTTTGCGTGGGAGTGTTCATATAATTTCAAAATTTTAAATATCCATTTAAAACATATTATTTCATTCAATGTGATTTCGATTTTTAGTTATTTTATAGCAAGATCTGTGATCGATTCTATTACACGAAAGCGGTTATCACGTCAAATATAGTAAATTATATTGCAATTGTATTTTTTGTACATATTCTGTGCATAATAATATTTTATTTTTTATAAAGATTTGAGATCAAATTATTTATATTATTAATTAGTATTATTTTATTTTATTACAGACCAAGAAGCTCAATTACAGAAGCGAATCACATCACAAAACACCCAGATTTTAGTAAATCACATAGATTATTGTGACCTCACCGGGAATCGAACCCGGAATTCTCGGTGTGAGAAGCCAGTGTCATGCCCACTGGGCTACGAGTGCCGCCATCAACTGGATAGTGTGCTATCTTCTAATATCCTTCTATTATTCTATTGCTATTATCATATTATTGTATATTTATATTGCTCTAAACAGTATTATATTAGTGTTATATTATTGTATAATATTATATTATATTGTTCTATTGCTAAATTAATAAATGTAAATTAATAAATGTAAATTAATTGTATTCGTCTATTCGCGTCAGAGAGTTTCTACAGTTTCTTGGGTGTCTCACAAGGCTCTGACCTGGGTCCATTTTTGTTTTCTATTTTCATTTTTTAATAATATTAAAAATATAATTCTCAATTCGCGCTTTCTGTTATTTACTTTATTTCTGTTATTAGCTTTGTTTAACCTTCTTCAAGCATATTTATCAAATGTATGCGACTGGGAAAATGAAAAAAACTTACGTACTATGTTTCCAAGTGTTCGGTTTCATCATTGATTAGGGCCCAAAAAACTAGGTATTCTATTGCAACATAATCTGATTAGAACGTCGAATATTAGGGATATAGGCATTAGATTTGTAAGTAGGTACCCTGACATTTTATGATCACACAGAGGCAGTCAGTGGTAGACTGTAGACTATAGACAGTAGACTGTAGACAGTAGACTAAAATACTCAACTTACAATCCCTTGGTATCAAGTAGGCTCGAGAGCGGCTCGATGATTTGTGGGCCACATAAGTTTAAGTATCCTCTTATGGTAGAGAGTGCAAAAAAATCTGAGATACGTAAGAGAATACTGGATATTCTACATAAGAGGATACGGGCATTATCTTGGCTTTACCTAACCCAGTTTCTCCAGGGTATGCTTGGCTACAATAGTTTATACACTATAAGGAATGTGCATTTTTATCGATTATTACGTGGTATGGTCAAAAATCCTAAAATTATGGGGAACGTTAGTTTCTACGTTCCTGATAATTACTCCAGGCAGCATCAGCGTAGATTGTTTTACATTTAAATGTACAGGAACAATCTGCCTATGATTAATGCCTTTTGGAAGAGCTACCGCTATGCTGAACAATATTACTTCGGATATTGATCTGTTCCGTATCTCTAAAGGAGTTTTCCGAAACAGGTTACTCCTATATGTCGGTTGTTCGTCACTAATAATAATTTAAAATCAAAATTAATTAAGGATTTTTAAAGAAAAAATGCTACTACAAAACTCATTCTCACCATACGTCCCGAAGTACCTAACCGGTCTCAACATAACATAACAAATAAGCATACAAAATTTGGGTCAGATCGGTCAAACGGTGCCTTTGTACAGGAAATATATCAGGGGTGGGAGTGGGGTAAAGGGAAATTGGGAAAATGTTGCCTATGTCACCCGCCAGATCCTTAATAATATGTATACAAAATTTGGGTCACATTGGTCAAACGGTGCAGATTTTTATAGAAAATATATCAGGGGGTGGGGTAAAGAGGAAGTGGTAAAATGTCACTTATGTTATCCGTCGGGTTCTAAATAAAAAGTATGCAAAATTTGAGTCTGATCGATCGAACGATATAGATTTTCATTGAAAATATATCAAGGGATGGGGTAGAGATCAAGGGTGAGTGGTAAAAAGAAAGCTGTAAAGGGGAGGGGGAAAAGTTGTCTTTGTTACCCATCGGGTCCTAAAGAATAAATTTGCAAGTACAGATTTGCATTGTAAATGTATCAGTGGAAGGGCAAGGGGAAAAGAGGAGGGGATTAATGTTACCTGCCAGGTCCTAAAGAATAAGTATAGAAAATTTGGGTTAAATCGGACAAACGGTGTATATTTTTATAGACAACAGACATACAATGAGTTTTATAGATATAGATTAATTAAATGTTATTACATGTACGAATGAAATGAAAGTTTGTAAAGTACATATTATTCATTAAATAAATTTAATTGATATTGAATAAATTGAATTGCATCATACATCATCATTTCGATCAGCTAAAAAAATAAAATAATCATAATAATGAAGTTGAAATTGATAATTGAAATTCTCATGCCGGAGGTCCGAGCACAGCTCCGAATATTATGTCAATTTGATTTTCTTAATCAATGCGTGTTTTTATGATACTATACGCGATAAATTGGGTATGGTGTATAAACATGGTAGTAGTATTAAAAATAAAAAGAAACGCGTACTTCCATGTTTAATACTGAATTTATTATGTAAAAAGTTGCAATGGTTACGAATCTTTACGGTGGAGTTCGGAACCAATGCTGCTGTCATACGAAGTCCTCGGCGGACGGCAATAGGCGCATCCAGCCTGCGTGAACGTCGGCCGCTAACTGCATTCTACTCGAGGTCTGCTAGGTGCAGTCACAACTGTTCCCCAATAGCCAAAACAATTTAGTTTTACACCATTACGGACATTTTTATTATTTACAATACTTATAAAAACGGTAGGCCTACATTATAATCTAGAGTGCGATTTTAAATGCATAAGAATACACCTTACGCAGATGTCTTTAGGTTTTCATGACTGTTTTGAATCTTTAGTTTACAGATTGTCGTAACGAAAATCCCACCCTTGGTCATAATAATATTAACAAATGACTTCTAACCCATAAAATCTTCCATCTGAAATTTCCTTTGGTGACGAAGACAATGTAGGAATCACATTGTCTTGTTTTCTGCAAAATATAAGTTCCCAAAACTTAGGTCCCATTAAAGCGTTTACGCCATTTTCTCTAAAACTGTCGACTTATAAGTAAAAGTATAGTACATCTATTTAACCACGTTACATTGTGGACTTCCGTTTTGTTTTTGGGGTTAAAACAAAAGCTTCGAAGAACAATTCACCTGCAAAACAATCACTCTTAAATGGATCCGCGGAAAGTTTTAATGGCGTTTCTTAATGCCCTGTGTGTTGCTTCTGGAGACTCTGAATCTGTTGCGCGCAAAATAAAATTACATTACAGTATGATCATCACAGAGTGAGAAGTGCTGACATAAGGCGCAAATTCGGCATAAAGACCCTAATCACATATAAAAAAATCACAAATGGGGCGGCTTGGACATGGGCTAGAATGCCAGAGGAACAAATACCAAGAAGAATCCTCTTGGCAACCCCGAAAGGAAGACGGCCAGTTGGTCGCCCCAGATAAGGCTGAAACAAGCAACTTAAAATGTGTATAAAAACATAATGGTTCTGGACTGGTCTATTAATTAACACAGGCGGAAGCGGCACTAGACAGGGGAATATGAAAGCACCTTGTCGAGTCTTTGGGCCTCCGCACAATGGATGAAATTGGGGTGCTGGCAAGAAAAAAATCATATCGTCCGAAATAAAGCGTTATAGTAGCGAGCAGGATTCGAGAGTGTTTATTTCATAAATTATTTACCTAGAATTTTTTTATATTCTTTTCAAGCCAATAAATATGACGCAGGATTAAGCAAAGGCAATTTAGTAGGAAGAAAAATGGTGTAGGTACTAGGACAGATAATCAAATTATATTATTATCTTCCAACAATTCAGCCTGTCGGTGTGGAATCAAATATGTAGAATCTAGATCTATCTCTTCAATAGAAGGATTTTATCTAATTTTCATTCCTTTTTGAAAGAAAGTTATTATGATAACCTATTAACAATAAGTTTTGTAATCTTGGTAACATTTTCTTTTAAATAAAATTATATTTTCAATAAATTGTAATTGAATTGAAATATATGTCACATCAATATTCTTATTAAATTTATGTTTAAACAAAACTTTACTTTGTTCTATACAATATACGGCTAACTTTCTAAAATGAGGCTTGAATCTCGACTATTGGATTACTAGGTAATTGTCGTAACCACTGACACTACTCTCAACTACCATTCACGTAAAATGTATTCTGTAAAAATGTTTTCATTTATACCTATATGCCACAATTAATATTTATATTTTGAAACCTCAATAATTCCTTATAAATTAACGGTA
Source organism: Agrypnia vestita (assembly GCA_016648135.1). Taxonomy (NCBI): domain Eukaryota; kingdom Metazoa; phylum Arthropoda; class Insecta; order Trichoptera; family Phryganeidae; genus Agrypnia; species Agrypnia vestita. The sequence continues at coordinate 118,390 of JADDOH010004490.1, forward strand.
AACCAGAACTCATTTTAAATTTTTCCGATTTACCGGTAAAGATATTATTCGGCATTTTTTTCCCCTACAAACGATACAAATGTTTTTTTGTGAAAAATCAATGCACTTTATATATCTGTATTAATAAAAATGGAAGTGTTTGTTTGTACAAAATCGCTAATCTCTGAAAGTTCTTCACCGACTGCTTTGAAGTTTTGGCACAACGTTTCTTTCAAATACAGGATATTTTTGCATAACTACTTTGTTTTTATACACCTACTTTTTATTTGTATAAGTAAAATTGTAAATGTAAATGATGGTAAAAATCTTAAATCTCCTAAAGTTCTTCAAGTATTACTTTGAAATTGTGACACAACGTTCCATTCGAATTCGCACAAATTATTTTAAAAAAATAGGCGCCGGTACCTACCCTTTCAATATTGATAAATATTTAGATGTACCAACCTAATATTCTCCGAATTCAAATTTTTTGATTACATTCGGTTGTCTTTATTTAAATAAAGCGTTTGAACCAATGATAAAATGCACTTTCGAGCTTTTGATCGTTTGAAACTACATTATTCCAGGATTCATGAAGTCTTTTAATACCGCATTTTTTTACAACATTAAACACCAAACAATATACTTCTACGATTGTAAAAGTGGATTCATTGTAGAGGAGGATGGAGTGCAGAGTGGGAGTGTGGAATATCAGGGGAGAAATGGATAGGAAGATGAATGAACTGTGTGATAGTATGAATGTCAAAAATCTAGACATTTTATGTATAAGCGAAAGTATGAAGAAAGTCTGTGGAGAGTTAGAGCACAATGACGTGCTGATGCTATGGTCCGAAGTGCCGAAGGCGGACCGAGCGTGCCAGGGTATTACAGCGCTGCCCTCGAGAAGAATGGTGGAATGTATGAGTGAATATGAATTTGTGAGTGCCAGACTAATGTGGATCCGGTTCAGAATTGGAGTCACGGGGGTGTTTCTAGTTATAGGCTATGCCCCCGTTAATTCTGAAAAGGACGAAGTGAAAAATGAATTTTGGACGAAGGGATGTAATAAAAGTGAAACGAAGCAATGAAAGAATTATTTTCGCAGGTGATCTGAATGGCTGGGTGGGAACACGAAGAGATGGCTTCGAGACTGCTCTTGGTATGTATGGTGACAAGAAGATGAATAAAAATAGTAAAAGTTTGCTTGAGGTATGCTTGGAATGGAATCTATTTGTTTCAAATACTTTTTTGATCACAAAAGAATCCATCAATACACATGGGAGAGAGGGAATGAAAGATCGATTATCGATTTTGTTGTGGTTGATTCTAGACTAAGGGCCGCTATGGTTGATACTCGGGTATTTTGGGGCGCCGAGATGGAAACTGACCATTTTCTTGTAGAATCAACTTGTTTCAAGGCTGGCGGTCCAGAAGAAGAACTGTACCGTCTCCGTCTAGAATCAAAAAAGAGAATTTACAAAAGTACGCTTTTAGGGAGAAGTTCGAAAGGAAAATTGTTGAAAGGCTAAGTGTAAGGAGGGTGAGTGATCTTAGGATAGATGATGCATAGGATCACCTAAAAAATACCCTTTGCGAATCAGCGAAGGAAGCCTGTGAAACAGCTAAGCAGGAAAGGAAGAAAGGGGTGCATGGTGGGATGATGACAAAGGAATTAGTGAAAGAAAAAAGAAAAGCGTGGCTCTATCTTCTGACAGTGAGTGGAGATGAATACGCGGGGGCAAAATATGTATACAATGCGTGTAAGAAAAGAATGAAAGCAGGTGTGAAAGAAAGGAAAGAACGGCTGAAAAGAGAGGCAGGTTTGAAAATGTCTAAGAATTTCAGGGAAAACATCAAATTTTTCTGGAAGGAGGTGATAAAATCTCGATGTGGGACGGAAAGCGATAGTATGAAAGCTATTAAGTCAGCGAATAGAGAAATGTTAATGGATGAGGATGGAATAATAGTAGATGGATGAATTATTTTCAGGAAACGTATGTGAGCAAGGAGGCTGTAATAGAGGAATCCGTCGATATACTCACGGAAAGAAGTATGCATGACGAAAATGAAGATAGCGAAATAAGTATTGAAGAAATGAAGTGTGCAATAAAGCATATGAAGAATCGTAAGGCTGTAGGGTATGATAACGTTGCTGCCGAATACATCAAGACTGGTGGCCCATTAGTAATTTCGTGGCTTCAAACTCTATTTAATAAGGAAGTTTGAAGGAGAGCCACATCCCTTTGGATTGGTGGAGAGCAGTTATCATGCTTCTCTAATAGGTGGGTCGAGAACGCGAGAATGCGGGAATTACAGGGCAATCAGCCTTTTAAGCAAACTTACTGGAAGAATTTTGATAGAAAGAGTAAGGTCGATGATGAAAGAAAAGGTATGGGACGTGCAAGGGGCATTTGTGGGTGAAAGAGGATGCATGCATCAGATTTTCTCTCTACGAGTGTTGACAGAAAAGTTTTTAGCAAAAAACCAAAAACTTTTCTGTGCATTTGTAGATCTGCAAAAGGCTTATGATAGAGTTATAAGAGGAAGGTTATGGAAGGTACTCTCTGGTTACAAGGTGAACAGTAAACTTATACACGCAGTTGCATCCCTTTTCAAGGGGAGTTCTGCGTGTGTAAGAATCAATGGATCATTCACACCATGGTTTGATATAAGAAAAGGTGTCAAACAGGGTTGCGTAATGTCTCCATGGCTGTTGAACTTGTATATGGATAATTGTGTGAAAGAACTGGAATGTATGAATGTAGGAGCGAAAATGAGTAATTTCATTATATGCTGTTTACTGTACGCGGATGATGCAGTATTAATGACAAAGAGCGAACAAGACTTACAAAGTCTAGTAGCAGGATGTATGATGTATGCAAGGAAAGTGACCTTATAATGAAAGTAAAGAAGTCAAAAGTTATGGTATTCGAGAAGGAGGAAAGTAAAACAACGTGTGAAATACTAGTAGGAAATGAATGTTTGGAACAAGTAGATGAGTTTATGTACTTGGGTAGTATGTTCGATAGAAGAGGTAATGTTGAGAAAGATATAGAGAGGAGAGTGACTGCCGGGAATATGGTGAACGGTGCTTTGAATTCAATAATTTCTAATATAAATATGTCAACCGAGGCAAAACTAGTGGTACATAATGGAGTTCTGGTACCTACACTAATGAATGGAAGTGAAGCCTGGAGCTGGCAGAAGAGGAACGAAAGTAGATTGAATGCAGTGGAGATGAGATCCCTTAGACGTATGTGTGGCAAATCCATGTATGATAGAGTAAATAATGAAGATATTAGGAATTAATGTAAAGCTGATCGTAGCATAATACATAAAATAAAAATAGGGTCCCTCAGGTGGTTTGGGCATGTTGAGCAAATGTATGAGGAAAGAATGGTAAGAAAGATATATAATGCAAGTGTTGACGCCAGAAAGAGAGGACGACCACGGAAGACGTGGCATGACCAGATTAACCAGATACTGGAAGATGGTCCTGTTAGAAGCCTGAACAACCGTCGAACTCGCATGAGAAGATGTATGAATTTAGACGAAGCGAAAGTATGGCGCTCTATCCTCTCTGCCTACCCCCACGGAGAAACGGCGTGATGGTAAGTTAGTTAGTTAGTTTGCACCAAAATGTTTATATATAAAATGCACTTTTCGGTTCTCTAATTCGGACGAAATATTTATAACGATACCAAGAATAATTAGCGTTTTTTGTTAAACAGCAGTTGGACGTAAAAGCAACACACGCTATCTATACCTATAAAACTGAATGTCTCTCTGTCTGTTCTCTATACTAATCTACACCGTTTATCCGATCAGTCCCAGATTTTGTATACTAATTCTTTAGGACCCGGTATGTAAAATAGGTGACTTTTCCCCACTCCCCCTACCTTGATATATATAGATATGTCCCATGAAAATCTGTACCGTTTGACCGATCTGACTCATATTTAGCATACTTATTCTTTAGGACCGGGCCGATAACATAAAGGACATTTCTCCCCTCCACCTTCACTCCTCCCTATCCCCTGATATATTTTCCATGCAAATCTGTACCGTTCGACCGATTTGATCCAAATTTTGTATACTTATCCTTTAGTACCCCATGTAATGCAAGTATTCGGATGAATTTCATTACACACAATAAAGTATATTGCTCTCAAAATTCCGTAAAAAATCAATGTAGATTTTCTCATTAGCGACATCTGTGGGGATTTAGGGGAATGAAAATGGCTTTGTACAGGCCGCATGGAAAAGGCGCCTACAACTCATATATGAAAGCTTTCCACGCAATTTGAATATATATACAACTTCCAAAAAAATGAATAAGCATGGTAATTCTATCATGGGTGGAAATGGCGAATGTTACAATTGTGTAAAGTGATCACTTAAGCCAACCATAAAAAGACAGGTCATAAGTCCTGTGTACACCCAAATGACTTCTATACCTACTTTCCCATAATTAATACAGTTTCGTCTCTGTGAGATATCTATAATATACACTAATTAATTAGTAGAACATTCCGGTAGCCAATCTCATAAGTCTTCAAGTTTATTCGTAAAAGGTTTTGACATGATCTGTAGCGCGAGTTGACCTTAACTTACGAGGTACGAAAACAGAATTTGTTGTTTCATTAATAAAATTTTATGTATTTCAATTTCATATTATGTGGGTATACAAATATTCATTTTAGTTTATTCTGGAAAAATACTTTATAGTTATTATTTTTAGATCATTTGAAAGGAACATTATCTTCTCTTTGTTTTTTTTATTTATCTTTAATTTTTATTATTTATCTTAAATTTAGATCATTTGCAAACACCTCCTCCATTGCTCACGACTTTCGTCCAGCCTAAGTTACTATATAACTACATACATTTCTTTTAAGTGCCATTTTTGACATTATTTGTGTGTTAGGGTCCACATGTTATGATGGATGGAATAGAATATCGGTATGTGTGTAATTTAAAAAACATTTAAAAAACAATTTAAAAAACATATTGGTATGTGTGTAATTTAAAAAGCATTTGAAATATATTTTTGTTGTAATCACAGACCATATAGAAATGAACTTATATGAATTTATTGTCCACATTTTAACATCACGTCTGGAGCCAATGCATTCGACTTTACTTAAATTACTACTTTTAAATTTTGTAAAATTATGAAAAGGTAAAACTAAGTAACTAAAAAAAATGTTATTAATCACGTTTTGTTACAAGTGACTTGGTTCGGAATAAAAATTTATTACAAGTGACTTGGTTTGCAATAAAAATTTAGATACTCGTATATTGTAAAAACATGTTTCGTTTACCAGGGAATTAAATTTTGGTAGATAAATACTTTGATTATAGGGAATTTAATTATTCTAGGTAAACTAAATGGTTTTTAATATTAATAAAATAAAATAAATAATTTTAATTTGACTTAAAATGATAATAACCTAGGGATAGATCCTTAGAAAGCTCATTCAGATTTATTTAATAAACCTGAAATATGGTTTATTTAACCTAGACAAGATGAAATGTAAGGATTTAATGAAAAATAAACTTTATGGAACAACTGACTTACGCTTCCTTCAAGTTAGTTCCCCATAGGCAGATTTTTTCTGTTATTTTGCGTTGGCGAAATATTCATGAAGTCATTATTAAATGAATGTACGGGACGCTATAAATCAGGAATACGCTGGGTGGTACTTCTACAGTGGAAACTGTCGCAACAAGGGCCTCTTGGGTGGGATCGGGGTTGGTGGGGAGATGTGGGGTTGGGTGGGTCTGTTATTCTGGTTGGAGATGTTAAAATACAAGAAAATATTATCACAGAAAGTGCTTTGTTATACTAGGATGTTCTGGATCCTTTGTTTAGCGGAGTCAATTATGATAAGCGATTGATTTTATTCGAAGCAGTATTTTAAGTAACAAAAATAAATGCGTGAGGAAATTTACAATATTTTAAGAATAAAACCTTGATATTTTGAAATCAATGTTATTAATATTTTAAATTATTACTTAATCATGCAAATAAAACAATTAGAAACGTAAATTAAGACGTAAATACGATAAAAAGATGGTTCGATTGTAATTTTTACTACACCGTTTACTTCACCCCCCTCCGCTGATATATTTTCAATTCAAATCTGTACCGTTTGACCGATCTGACTTTAATTTTGTATACATATTCTTTAGGACCAGTCGAGTAATATAGGTGACTTTTTCCCTTCCCCTCTAACCCCAGATATATTTTTGTACAAATCTACACCGCTTGACCGATTTGACCCAAATTTTGAATATATATTCCCGACAAAATTAGCCACATTTCTGCCCTAGAAATCTTATCCATCCCAACCTCGATTGAATGGAAACATTGTTTTAATTGAGTCGTATATTTCCAGACACCGCTACCTCCATACCAAAACAATTTACAGCAGGTCAAGTAATTTATATCTCATTGTGTGAGATGTTATTACCTTCTTTGTTGGTTTTTCTAGAAAGTTTGTTATAAATGTAAACAAACTTTCTAGATAAACTTACAGTGTAGGTAATAACATCTCACACAATAAGGTATAAATTACTTGACCTGCTGTAAATTGCTTTGTTTTGGAGTTATACCACTCAATTAGAGGTTTTGCAAAACGATGCAAAATTTGTTTCCCCCCACAAATTTATTTTTAACTTAATTTTTAACCCGTGCAATGCCGGGTATGAACAGCTAGTAATATTACATAATAGAAAAAAAATGTTTTAGGGTCCCGGATTTTTGTCTTGGATTGTTATATGAATCACAAATTCCCTTTAAAGTCAAAGAAAAGAAAGATAGAATTAAAAAACAAATAAACTAATCCATAAAAACCAAGTTTTTACAATACTCCCTTTCTCATTTTCGGGTTTCGTGTCTACCAGATGCGTCGGAGTATTTTCATACAACTTACTGAGTTGCATGAAAAAACCATTAAAATTTTGAAAAATCCAAAATTATACTATAATTATTAATTTTTTTAACGAAAATTTGATAGATCTTCTTGATCGTCGACACGAGTCTGCTTGCAAAAAAACGGGAAAAGGGTTGAAAATCGATCCAAAGTTTTTTCGTCAGACAAGCAAGCAATCAGACGCCACGAGTTAAAAGAAAGGGAGTAAAAAGCCACAAAATATCGTGTATTATAATTTTTTTTATTAACTCACCCAATCAGTCTGTTTACATAATTGTTCGTTTATGGGAATATTTATATACGAGTATATTACCCCAATGATTTTATCAACGTAAATTTGAGATGAGTCTTGTCATGGAATTTAGAAGCACATAATTGCTTGGCTTACTGGATGAAAGTGCAATAACGTGCTCGACATTAGGCATTTTTGCGAAATTTTTGTAAAAATTTCAGCTCATGGGCGATGAACGAAACTCCACCGATAAAATTGAATTCATAACATTGAATCTCAATATGTCAGAATAAAATAAATGTTGAATGATAGAATATCTTTCAAAGAATTCCTTTTATATTTCGCATTATTCGATTTTATGCTTTTCTAGATTTACATTTAAAAAGTTAATTATCTAGTTTTTTATAGCGTTCTTTCAAAAAAATTGTAGGGCGTAAAATATTGTTAAAAATTGGCGTAAGGCATAAGGTGTAAAATATTGTAAAATATATCGTAAAAATTATAAAAAATGTATTTTTTTTAAATAATAAAAGTAAATATATATTCATCACCACGAATTTTCTTGTCTAAAATATATTTAGTAAAATATTTTAATTTAACAAGTGCACTGATTTTAAGCAAGTATTCTATACTTGGTTTTGGACGTGAAACCCAAACAAATCTTGTCTACGGCCACATACAGATATTTGTCAAAACTCTTCTTTCCATTTGATGGCTCGAGAAATTGCTGAAGAGTACCTACGAATGGTTTGTGTTATATATATTTTAAAACTTAATAATATGTCCTATCCTACGCATCACTGAAGCTATCACTGAAGCAGAATTAACCTTGATGAGTGAACTTCTGATGAATGTCAGCAAATCGAAAGTGATGGTATTCGAGAGAGACGAAAGAGTGACTAAGTGTGATGTAATTATAAACAACGAATGCTTAGAACAAGTGAACGAGTTTGTGTATTTGGGAAGTATGTTTAGTAGAGACGGCAAGGCTGAGAATGATATCGAAAGGAGAGTAACTGCGGGAAACAAAGTTAATGGTGCACTAAATGCAATTATGGCCAATAAGAATCTGTCAAAAGAAGCAAGACTAGCGGTACATAATGGCGTTCTAGTGCCAACCCTTATGTATGGAAGTGAAGCCTGGAATTGGCAAAAGAGGAATGAAAGTAGACTGAATGCGGTGGAAATGCGGTCACTAAGACGCTTGTGTGGAAAATCTTTGGTCGATAGAGTGAGGAATGAACAAATTAGAAGTGAATGCAATGCTAGCTGTAGTGTGGTAGATAGAATAAAGAAAGGAGTGCTGAGATGGTTTGGTCATGTGGAACGTATGAACGAGGAAAGGATGGTTAAGAAAATATATGAGGCGAATGTTGAAGGCAACAGGAATAGAGGGCGTCCGCGAAAGACCTGGCACGATCAGGTACTACAAGTATTTGAGGATGGCCCTGTTAAAAGCCGCAACAACCGTAGAACGTGTATGAGAAGATGTATGAATGTGGCCGAAGCAAAAGTGGTGTGCCAGGATAGAAAAGCGTGGCGTTCAATCCTCTCTGCCTACCCCTGCAGGGAAACGGCGTGATGGTTAGTTAGTTAGTTAGTTAGTAATTAACCTTTTAAGAAAGGTTTAAATTTAAATCAGTTAAATAAAATTTCACTGTTTTTTAAACATCTTAATACGCACATATTTAATTGCGTATTCATTGCTTTGTCATTAATAAGGTCATGTTAGGATATACATAGTATATTGAAACATTTTTTTTTATATCCTGCACTACTTGCTCTTTTCGTCATCGTATCGTTTTGGCTGTTATTTGGCGGTCATGTTGGAGTTCTAATTTATCTTGCGCAAGATGAAGGATGTAAGAGATAACCATTATTGTAGACACTGAGCCACCTTTCTAAAAGGAAATCTCTTAATGTCAATTTTCTGCTTACGCCAAGTGCTTGTACGCAGAATTTTCTTCACTGGGAATGGCGATTAAGATCAATACATCATCCATCAAATCTTCTATTCGTAAATAATGCAGTAGATAACATTTAAACGAATGCACACTGAAATACATTTCTCTATTCTTCTTTCTCTTTCTCGCTCTTCTTTCAGTCTCACTATTCTTACTTTATGAGTATCGATATACTTCCACAGCAATCTAAGGCCATGTTTAGAACAATGAGTAGTGAGGCTCCGATCCTGTCTCGGTCTTTGTCTGTTCATCTAATTGGTGATCGAAATTTTGCCCTCTGACCTCGTACATCCTCGGTGATCACCTATTTCTCCTTCAATTCTAACAGCAACAATTATTTTTCTGTGTGTTATGGAATGGTTTTCGTTAACACGGAGTTCCTGAACAATAGAGAAATTCCTTCACCTCCCAGTTCAAGATATTCTCAGCATACGACGCCACACCACATGTTGAAGGCATCGAGTATTTTGTTTTCATTCCAGAATACCAAGGACTGTAAATACAGAATAATTTAAAAAGCAGAATTTCACAACGGCTAAAAACAAAATACCACGTTCTCCATGTCCAGACCCACGGTGCCGAAAGTTTGCCATTAGCAGGCCCCATCCGCAACTAAAGTCAACTAAAAAACATAGACTTAACTCTGCTCGGAGTCCTTGCAAGGTACAATAGAATAATGAGTATCTTGTTGTTAAATGTTGAGGTCATGACGCTCGTCTAGTGGTCTGGTGGTTAATTGGAGCCTCATTCCAGGACACCAGCAAGTTAGTCCTATTTTCATAGCACAAGCGTTTAGCTTAGTTTGAAAATAGTAATAATATTGATGTGACACGTATTCCATGTTCGCATCTTTATTTAAAAAAAAAAAAATAATAACCCTTAATAAATACCCCTTTTAATTAAAGCAATCATCCTAAAATGTATCCTTGGTCTGGTTGGTAGTCCAGCATAGTTGCTGAACGAGTCTGCCTACCAACTAGCCAAGATACAAAAAGATAAGCTCTACTAGCGATTTTGTGCACCGAATTGGATTGGATCATTTAAATAGCGTCCTTTTCATGAGTACTCACCTCAAGTTTATAATTCCTCTCATGTATATGTTTATTTAATATATTAATTACTGAAAACATCTTACTTTTTCACTTGTTTGATCCAGGAGAACATTCCTCTTTTTACAAACACAAGTGTGAGAAAGCCACAAACATGTATTGTGACCTTGCCGAAAATTGAACCCGGAACCACTGCTCAGAGAAGCCAGGATCCTGCCCACCTGACCACGAGGGCCCCATTGCAGATTGTGGCACCACATCTCAAAGGCATCAATCCATCTTCTCTCGCTTACTTTTAGCTTTTTTCTTACAACTTCCAAGATTTAATGCCATACAAAAATATTGAATGCACCAAGCAAGCATTGTGTAAGCCCGGCCTAATCATTAACGTTTTAAAAATATTTTACACATTTAAAACACATATTATTTTATTAACTGCATTCCTGTCGCGGGTTTCTAAAATAATGTAGCTGTTTAACGCGCCACACGGGTTGACGGCGTTTCTGTATGTAATAAATTATACTTTGATTTATTGTAAGACTAAAATCCAGTGGCGTTGTAGAAATGGACGAACATCCTGCAGCGGGGCAATTTGTCACATTTAATACAATGATACATTACAAAACTGTTTCCTCGTCCGCTGTCAGTGGTGGCTGCTCGCCTTAAATCACCATTTTTATGATCGCTGGTGTTCCGCGCTGTTCTCTGTAATAAGTACATTTTCACATGAACACATGTTTTCTTCTTTTTCATAAATTATGATGAAATCGAAAGAACGTTCACTGCTTCTTTGGTAATACTAATTAATATAAAGTACACCAATTACATAATATAAGACACGTGTAAAAAAATCTACGAGAGTTTTTTTCAAGTCTGATAAAATATAGTACCTATATGAATCTTGTATTATAAATTTTAATTATAATACAAGATTTCCTGGTTCTTTTTTTCATTCTGGAAAATCATTTCGCAAATATTGAGTAAGAAATATTTACGAGAGTTTTTTTCTAGTCTGATAAAATATAGTACCTTTTTGAATCTTGTATTATAAATTTTAATTATAATACAAGATTCCCTGGAAATCGACCTAGTGAAGACGTGGTCGTAGCTCATATCATAATAATAATACTAATTGACATTTATTCCGTGCACACTGTACACATGTTTATATCTATAATATTTTACTTTATTGAACCACTAATGCTTTTTTAACATTATTGGTTAGATCACGATAATGTTGAAATTTAAATTTATTGGTAAGATCACGATTATGTGGTATTTTAAATTTATTGGTAAGATCACGATTATGTGGTATTACCAAAAGTCAATCTAAAATATTGGTAATTTTCAAGATCATATAACTTTTTAGTACTACTGATGAAGAATGACAAGCAGTAGCTTATTATTTATCAGTAACTTTCTTATAACCAATTTCTTAAATATATTTAGTAATCAATAACAAGTAGTTAACCATCTTGCTTTTCTGTCTATCAATTTTTATACTACGGATCAAAGTGTAACTCTTAACTATGCCACAAAAATTCTAAGTTAATAAATACATTTACAATTATTTTTTCAATTTGTAGAGCCACTTTGTAGATTAAAATAAAAAAAACAGATTTTATTTTTTATTTGTAATTATATTTATACCTATTTGTACAAATAATAAAATCTTTTTTTATATATTTACAATTGTTTCATATTTTTTATTCTGAAGTTTAAGAAAGTGCATTTTGAAAATATTTAACAACATTTTTCAAGTAGGTATGCATTGAATATCGAGGTATAAAATTCTCATTTTCTTAGCTATAAAAATTACCTTGAAAGTAATGTATACATATTATTAATTGTTAATAATTAATTGTAATTTATGTAATGTAATGTAATAAATAATAATAACATAATACATATTAATAATTAGCTATATGAAACGCGTATACAGTAACAAAATAGAAACAGATCAGCCCATACACATCGATGGGCAGAAATTACCTGAAGTGAAGGAGTTTAACTACCTAGGCTCAGTACTCACGGCCGTTCCAAGCATTGACGCTGACGTAACCCACAGGACCCGTGTAGCATGGCAGAAATGAAGATCGCTTACTGGAGTTCTGTGTGACAGTCGTGTACCTGTGAGGATTAAAGGTTTTGCATACAAAACTGCAGTAAGACCCGCAATGATCTACAGCACAGAATGCTGGACTGTAAAGAAGGTTCACGAGCAAAAACTCATCACCAGTGAAATGAAGATGCTCAGATGGTCTGGGGGTGTAACGAGGCGTGACAGAGTGAGAAATGAGCATATCAGGGGTAGTTTTAGAGTGGCCCCTGTTAGTGAAAAGGTGAAGGGATCGCGACTGAGATGGTATGGTCATGTAATGAGGCATGAAGATCATGCAGTGCATTCTGCACTCAAAATACAAGGCATAAAAAGAGATAGAGGTTGACCCAGCGCCACATGGTGGAGTAGTGTAGAAAAGGACCTGAAGAATGCCCAGTTGGACGAAGCAATAGCCCAGAACAGGGATTCGTGGAAAAAAGAATAAGGAGAGCCGACGCCAAATGAATTGGGAAATGGGATAAGAGAAACAAGAAAAAGTATGTTTTTAGCTATATATATGAGGTATAAAATCAAAGGCAGCCATATCCAAAAAATGTTTTGAATGCAATTATCCGAGATTTCTAAGTTACAATATACTGACATATTATTAAATTGTAATCCTGATTTTATTTATCTATTCCTTCCAAAATTATTTTTCCATACATTTATAATATCGACTTTAATACATTATAAATTAGTAATACTAGACGACTGCATTATTTTTCTTGCATATTGTAGCCTTTGCTCTTAGACGCCACATATGATGTAATTATATTATTAAATTTTATTTTGGTGACTTATTGTCATGCTTCTACAAGTACACATTATATTTACAGCAGTAAAAAAGAGTGTAATTTTTTTTTTTAAAATAAAGCTTTTTACTTTACTGTAAATCGATTTTTGCACTTAGTACGAGAAGGTGCCTTACAATTACATATTTAGAATAGTTTTGAATGATCATGCGGAATTCATTTTAAATAATTTGAAAGATGAAAACATATTTTTTAACTAGAAGATGAGATGTTTTCATGTAACTTCACCACTAAACAATATTGTGACATAGGTAGGAATATATATAATTTTGCAAACAATTCGAAGTACTTTCAAATCTTTCAGAAAATGATTATTCCGTTTTGTCTGAATGCAGTGTTTCGCGCAAAACGTTTTTTAAAGTACCTACAGGGTCGCCCGGAAAATAGAGTTTCTGATACAATATAAATGTTTGGAGTGTACGTGTATGTGATCTATATTATCAGAAATCAAGCACCTCAATATAAAGTGTGGTATTGTGACTGCCTCCAAAAACACATCATGATGTTCAAAAATTTAAATTTTTCGCATGGTTGAAAAAGAAGTCGGACAAGGTAATGAATGAGTTAAAAGTACTTACTAACGGCTAAATCACATGTTTTTTTCAGAAAAGTTACAACTCGATGTGTGATTTGAAACACGAAATGGGAGGCGGGGGGCTGGCTGGCAATGCACGCGGTCTATGCAACTATTGTTGAAGGTAAAAGTCTTCGCTCAAGAAGTCAACTTTACTTTATTGTATTGATTTTAATAACTTATTTCTGTGCTTCCATTGTATACCGTATCTGATCTTCATATTTTATATCATTATATAAAAGTACACTAAATACAATGCCACTTTAATAAATAAATTAAAAACGAAATTATGTGTCGTCACGATTCCTTAGATCCATCGAAACGTCGAACGAGTGATATTTACAATCTCTTGTACCAGAAAAAAAGAGACCATTCATGCCAACACATGGTACACCTAGAAGAGAATATACACTAAATGTTTTTTTCACAAAATAATACATACTTGTCCATTATTCTTAAAATTGTACATTTATATTGCACATAAAGTATACAAAAGGTACTTTAATTGATTTTTTTTTGATTTTTGATTGATTGAGCAACATTGTAGATTGACATTTAAAAAAAATATCGATAATTATATTAGTATATATCTACTTTTATATGAGTATTTTATAATTATATATAATTTAGGGCCAAACATTTTGGACAGTGAACGAAAGGATACTCCAATGGAATTGATAATAAAGTATATTTAAAAAAAGAGATGCATACATGGAATAAGTGTAACAGAAATACTCTAATAAATATTTTCAGATAAGATTTAGCTCTTTACAAATAAGACCAAATTGCTAGGCTCAGTATGAGGCATTAACACCTGTATCCTACCTTTTACTAACTACATGACGTGAATATTTTGGTTATCGTATCAAATAATGATAATTATTTTGCTATTGTAATATTTTTTATAAATACTTTATTTCATAAATATACATTACGCGTAGCTTTTATTATATTATTTTATAATATTAACATAAAAATTAATTGATTATTAACATAAAGAACCTATAGTTGAAGGGTTCTTTCGAATGGCCCTGTGTACAGTATCCGCGACCGCCGTTTCCGGAATCCCGCCCTTAGCCTAAAATAAGACGTTTTTCTGGGGGAAATCCCATTTGAATCCACTTTATGTGGGAAAATGCAAGATTATGTGACAGTTATTACGCCGGCCGCTTTCTGTTCCGGTTTTCGCCGAAAGCTTTTCAGTTTTCAATATGAAATGTTTTCCCGCGAAACTTTAGAGTTTCCAGACGGAAAAGTCTTCAACTAAGTGCATTCGAATCGTGCAGGTGTTGTTTTCGAGTTTCATACGCTGAATTCAATTTTGAGCCCATTATTAAATAGTTTCGCGCTGTAACAATAAGTATCGCAAAGTTTGGTTTTGTAAAAGTATTAGTATGAAACTATTAAGGTAACGCAGAGTGGACATTTTAGTAGAGATTCTTTCCACGTTTTTTATTATTATCAACGCTTTTATTATCAACGCTTTTATTATCAACGCTTTTAATATCAACTCCAGTGGGCTTTTACGTAGCGCAAGCATTTTTTTACATATCTAACATAATTTTTTTTAATAAATGATAGTGATAAACACGTTTTATAATTTTGCGTTTTAAAATAAATAATAAGTAAAAATATATTTATTACAATGTTCTTTCATTTCCTTTATTTATTTATTTATTGAATTTAATGGACATAGTCCAGTAAAATATAATACATAAGATGAAAAACATAAAATACATCAGAATAAAAGTTATAACAATTTAAAACAAAAGCAAGGACAAATAAAAAGTACTAAAAGATGGAGACAAGATCTGGACTATCTAATCAGAGATTGTTTGAATCTGGACAGACTAAGTGCTCGTTCAGACACGCGGGAATCACGTGGAAACTGCGCGGGAATCGCGTGGGAACCGCGCGCTTACGTCTGAACGATTACATAAATACGACCCGAGGCGGATCCCACGCGATTCTGAAACCGCGTGGTTCCTGGTCTGTCTGAACGTGCACTTACACCGAAAAAATCCCGATCCTATCTAGAGTTTACAAGACGACATAACCGTGACATAGGAGCATGGATTCCACGATTAGTTCTATGATGGCTAAGTTCATTATTTTTGAGTCTCGTACTGTGGATCGTACCTTTTGGACTTATCCTCCACTGCTTTAAAAGCGTGAGAAATACATTTCCTTAGACACATGTATGGAAAACGTTATAAATGTTTTTCAAGCACGCGCATAACAATAGAATAAAAAATTACCAAATTAGGGGAAAATGTGAGACCAGTTGCGAAGTAGTCGATAGAGCAATAGAGCAAAAAGGTCACTGAGATGTTTTGGTCACGTGGAAATTGAAGATATTGGAGGAAAAGGCCCCACTTAAAGTTTACGCAACCGAAAAGCGTGCATGTGAAGATATCAAAAAGTAGACGAACTAAAAGCGAATCTTCAAGTTTGTGTTTACTGGGGTATTATGCCGTGTTGTTATGACCTTTCGGACCGACGTTTCGGATCCCATTGCAGGGTCCATCATCAGGGCTGATGTGTTGTCTTGAATGTTGGTGTTGTGGTTAAGTATCGGCTTGCAAAACCGTGCCGAAGTCATGATCAAGGAAGCACTAGAAATCTACGAGCACCCGATAAATATTAATAGAGATGATGGTCTCAAATTAAAAACATCTGAGTATCCGGCGCTTCGAAGTCATTCTCGTCGCAGATTCCGCAGAGATAGTGAGCAGACAATAGATGAATCATACACACAACACAATACAACACATCATGACTTCGGCACGGTATTGCAAGCCGATACTCAACCACAACACCAACATTCAAGACAACACATCAGCCCTGGTGATGGACCCTGCAATGGGATCCGAAATGTCGGCCCGAAAGGTCGTAACAACACGGCATAATATCCCAGTAAACACAAACTTGAAGATTCTGAGTGGCCGTGAAAACCTAAGAACATTCTTAACTAAAAGCGATATGCTAGGACATAAGAGTGTGACCTAACCTCTCTGTCTACCTTTGCCTGGTCAAATAACGTGATGGTTAGAATTTTAAGTTAGTAAATGAAATAAAAATTTAAAAAATAATTAATGTCTTAATTTGAAGTGGAATTTAAACATTACTCTGGAGATGTGACGTTACAATTCCCACCTTCCGGCTTATTCGGTGTCTATGCTTAAGTACCATTTTTACGCTGGTATTTATTTCCTCATTAAGGATACTCTTTAGTTTTCAGCCCTACGAGGAAGATATTCTCGTGCGACCGCGCTAGACCTATCACTTTTGGGACGTAATATTCCGACGTCAAATTCATATTAAAATGAATTTATTCGTCTCAGAAAAACTAATTTCATCATTAGAACTGTAAATTTATTGTTAGGTGTAGTGTTAAGTATCGGATTATACCGTGCAATTATTATTTTTATATAAACGCAAAGTTCCCCTCCTGTAATCACAATTTATTGCTATATCAAAATCTCCTCGTTGGTTTCCAAAGGGGGGAAACCGACAAATCCCCTGTCTTGTGCTGACCCATTGCGCGTGCGTCTATATTTCGATGTACTTATTTTAGTGTTGTCTGTTTAACTCAAAACGTTTTACTTTTTCTTATTCTCCCAAATATCCCGGCCCGGTGCTCCCTATATGTATAATCCCGTGTATCCTTTGTTTTCAATGAGGGCAAATTTTGTATGGCAGCTCTGCTTTGCAACGCTGGGTTGCACGGTTGCCTTATGATAACATTGCGGCGAATAAGTAGGACCGATATAGGAGCTTCTGCTTACAAAATGACCTGAGTAAGCGGAGGGTTCTCCCTCATTAGTCCGGACCCATTCTGATTTCATACATATTTTTTTCTCCCAGCTTAATGTGGGGCGACCTTCCGGTCGTCTTTCTTCTGGGGGAGCCGAGACGGTTCTTCTTGGTATTCGTTCCTCTGGCATTTTTAGCACTTGTGATTTCTCCATATGTAGGAATAGGATCTCTATACCGATGTACCTTATGTCATCCCGGTTAAACTCGTAACATTCAATGTGCCGATTTTCAGTATCCCTCTGGGAATACAAAAAATACTTTTCACAAATACTTAACACTGTAACGCCAACACAATTTATTCTCCAATAATTCCATAGTTATCTACCTTTGTTTGACAGATAAGGTACTTGTTGCAAAGAGCGCCAAGAGATAGCGCCAGCCGCGTTCGCAACTAGCACACGAAAGGTGGCTGTCATTATACTGAGCACCCCAAGGATGTAACAAAAAAAAAAAAAGGTTACCGGAAAAAATATATCGATTATCCGTGAAAAAATATCGATGACCAAAAAAAGGTCCAGAAAAAAAGTGAAAAAGATACCGAAAAAAATAAATCGATATATCGAGAAAAAAATATCGATATATCAAAAAAATATATATAGCGATGACCAAAAAAAAGAAGGTCGCCAAGAAAAAAGTGAAAAAGATGCCCAAAAAAAAATCACCAGAAAAAAAACTGAAAAAGGTCACCAAAAAAATGACCAAGACTAAAAAAGTCGCCAAGAAAAAATATCGGTTATCCACAAAAAAAATATCGATGTATCAAAAAAAATATCGATATTCGATATATCGCGAAAAAATATATCGATGATAAATATCGATATTTTTTTTTGAAAAATATCGATATTTCGTACCCATCCCTAATCTTAAGTCCGAGCCTTTGGCCTTCGCTAGCTAGCTTACATAACGTAACTAACAGAGGATCTAGTCTGGGGACCCGGTAGAGGAATCTGTTAGTGATGAGTCGTCGACGAAACGAGACCGTCCATTTCCGTCCATCGACGAGTCGGTCAACTAGTTGAATTCGTCAACTATAGTTGAATTCGTCAATTAGTTGACGCGTCAACTTCGTTATGCGGACGTTCTACGGGACGATGTGTCTAAGGCTCGACGCTGCTCGACGGCTCGACCGTTGGCTACTTTTATTAGGTTACTTTTTAAAATTTGAAGAAATTCAAAGAAATATAGTTTCGGGGAAAGTAAAACCGCTATAATTAAATTTTTACATCCATTTTCAGGTAGATTTAAGAAGTCGAGATCGATCGAATAAAATATTGATCTTAGAAAAATATCTAGCCGGCCTTTTCAAATGTTAATTTATAATAGTTTCATCGTATAAAATAAAAATATCAAAGTTTGTTAACCCATAGATAACCTAGAAATTTTGCAGCCCTTTTAAAAATAACTGAGTAGATAAAAGCTGATATTTTTTTCAAATGAGTGTAGTTGTTTCATTAATTCTACGTTAATTCGCTAATTCTACGAGATAAATTTAAATTATCCAAAGGCGTACATTTTCCAATGATGTATCTATACAAAAGAAAATAAAGTGTAAAATAATTAAACAGAATTGTTTTATTTTATACTGCGTAAAATTGGGAATTCACCGAAACGTCGCACAATGCAAGTAAAATATAATATAGCAAAATTATTTATATAAATTATAATTATGTCACCACAAAATAATTAAGCTATAAAAAATAATAGCTTATGATTAAGCCTGTCTCACCTTATGAACGCATTCAAATTTCAAGTCTGTCATAGTATCGTGTACACAGATCTGTACTCTATGGTGGTGTACTTTTGAATTTGCAGTTGAAATGCAGTTACCCGTCGAGCCGTTTACAAGTTGACAGCGAGAGATGAGAGCGAAATCAACGGAGTCATTTTGTCTTGCTCTCGCTCGTTGCTTTGGACTACGTTGAATTACGAACGAAGGATTCTTCGTTTAGTTGTCTACAGTCGTCTACGTCTACGAATTCAACTAGTTAATTTATTAAACCATCGACGCGTCGATGAAACGTCAACGGTTGATTTAAACTAGTCCGTCCATTCAACGCCCATCCCTAGAATCTGTAGTTACTCCAGTAGCAACGAGAGGACAATAACCCACGGAGGCCCTGGTCTGGGGACCCAGCAGCAGAATCCGGGGTTGAGCGCGATGCCGCAAGGCGCTGCTCTAGGCTCTACCGAGGATTACTCGCCATTTGTACCAACGCCCCTGAGAAAGTGAACCCAAAGGGACGAGCGGATAGAACACCGTCCGTACGCCGCGTTAAAACACATAATTTGAGGTATGATGCATAGTGCATTCCAAACGTTTATTAAGTAGAATATATCGCCAGTTTGAACGTGCGTTAACGTTAAATTTCAAAGCAAAGAGAGCATTAATATACAAAAAAAGAATTATTCGTTGACAATATATATTATTGATAAAAGTAAACTAAATCATATTTATATATATATTTTAAGTTAAAAATATTATTAAAAATACTCATTCAAGACAAAAATATAAACCACTAAAAATGTTTAACATTTCATTCAGAGAGTGATTAATGTTTCACTTAGCTTAAAGTTTCCTAAACTAGTTGGATTGCTTTCTTCAGGTGTACTCTAAGATGTAGCTGAAATAGATGATAGATTTAAGTTAATGCTCTGATAAAATATAATTAAAGTGAATTAATTTTCGGTTTCATTACTAACATTATTATATGATGACGTAAGGTTATCTAATGATGAATTTTATGAGGTTCAAGGGGGTATTCTAGACTTGAAATTTCAAAAAATCTTTTTTTTTTAAATATATTTTTAAAGTTTAGACATTCAAAAGTATATTCGAGTTACAGTGATTTTGGTGACGCGGCAACTAAACTAGTCTGACCGAAATAAATCGAACATTAGAAGACGGTAGATGTTGCCCGACTGGCTTACAGTTGCCGGCAAACTTCTTGAAATTTTTCGGCGTAGTGGAGGAATGCGCAGAAGACAAAATTTGGGTCTCGTTGGTGAAATGGTACATGCGCAAACTTCCCCCTACTACGCCGAAAAATTTCAAGATGTTTGCCGGCTACTGTACCTGTGGATATATTACCCCATACGACCTTTCTTATGTACTTTATACCTATATAATATTTATTTAACTGTAGGTCAAAGTAACGTATTTTGTTGAAATCTTTTTTTTTCTAATCATTAGTTCAGTTTAGTTTCGAGTCAATCTTTAAACGCATTTTTCTCGAAACTTATGTTTTCGAGACGGTTGGTATGATATTTCTTTAAGTTCTATCTATAAGTTCTATTGGACCGAATTACTTCAATTTGGTGTTAACCTTCTCTATACAACATTCTATGGCAGAAAGTAAAATTATTACAAAATGTAATATTTATTCTTTTATAAAAATTCAGAAATTCAAAAAACTGGTAAAAATGTCTTTTACTTTCAAACAGCTGTTATTTTGCGGAAAAAAAGTTTTTTTTTGCTTTTTTTTGGTTGGTGCCATAACCGCTTTTTTTTATTTTTTTTAAGAATCAATCTTTATTTATTATTTCAGATTACTAGAAGGGTTGGAATCATTTCAACCAGGGCGCGCCATTTTTTTGAGACCCCCCACTTTATCAGTCTGTATGTAACGTTTTGAATTTTTAATTTTTTCATTTGAATTAATTTTTATGTATTTTAAAATAACAATAAATGTTTCATAAAATAGTGGATACCAAAAATAATGTTTTTTTAATTGCACTCAAAAAAATACCTAAAATTCATGCCTCTAGACTAGAATAGTCCCTTAAGACGATCGAAAATCTGCTTATTGCAAAATAATATTACATTTCTATTAACTAACCTCTCAGCATTTTCTATTGTTCATCTCGTCTCGTCCCTTTATTCATACCGATAATTACGAGCACGCATAATACATAACATAACTTACTTACTTACTTACCATTACGCCTTTTCCCCGTGGGGGTAGGCAGAGAGGAGAGCGCTGCGCTCAGAAGAGTCTTGCAGTGAGATCATGTGCAAACATGTATTAAAGAATTGAGACTTTTTGTTACTACTATCTGTTTTATTTCCAAATAAACGGAAATAAAACAGACAAATGTTTTCATCATCACTATTTTATCCCCTTGTCTTTGTAGGGTCGGGGGCTTGAAAGTTTGACAAGGTTCTTCCATATTCTCCTGTCTTGCGCTGCTTTGAGCATTTATTTGGGTATGTTATACTGTGCCAATTCAGCACAGAAAGAATTAGCACAGTGTAACACGCCCAAAGTGGGGCAAAGATATGCAATGCGGCATGGCAAGAATTATTGAACAGACACATGTAAAATATAATTAATAATAAAAAAGCACATAAAAATGATGAACAAGATCAGTAACTGTAGTACGTAAATAAAAAATTAAAATAAGTGTACGATAAGTGAATAAAAGACATTTTAAATATTACATTTAAATGTAATTTAAATTGTGAATATGTACAGTTAAATATAATTATAATATTAAAAAAGACATAATAAGGTATCAAAGTGTAATGAAATATGCGACAGTATTTACAAAGACATAATAAGATACCAATGTGAAACTTCATTTATATCTTGCGTCACAGAGTGTTAGGTACATATTTAAATATTAATTAAATGCTGCAACTGTATTTCGAGAATAATATTTACAAGAGTTCTTAGTCTAGATGAAGACACAAAATATATATTGATGTCGGCGAACAAGTTGTTATAAGCTGGGCACATTTCCACTATGGGTGAAGGCAATCTGGACTTGGTGCGGGCTATAGGATTATGAAAGAGGCAGTTTGATCTGGTTGCCCTTCCTGGGACATGAATATTTTTATTAAATTGATTTCGATAGATATTATATAAGTTAAAAATATCGAGAGCCGCGCAACTGTTTTTTAAACATAAAATATTGTCTTTATATTTTTATTGACAAACCGTATCAATTGTATAATTTTTCATCATTGAGGGTTACTAACGATCCATTGATAAATAATCTGTGCCCTTATATAAAAAGAAAATCAGTATTCTTTTCTACTCAATAAACCCCCCTGTAATTTAGATTCTAAACTCTTTATCGCACAAAAATTCATATGTCTTCAATGTATGTTCGTTGTCGTTTCAAAAACAACCGTTAAAAGGGTTGAAAGAGCTGTGAAAAAGAGAGAACATCGTTTTTATGTCTCCCACAGTTCTAAAAGCAACTACTGAGCTGATTTTTTTACTTCCGGTTATTCCTTCCGACCGCCGTAAAGTTCCGGCCTGACCGTTTCCTATTTACTAGCCAGGGCTGGGAAAGTAATTAAAAGTTGAAACACAACAGGAAGTCGCGAGTCAGACCTAATACACCACAGTTTGTTATTCCAGGTATTTTAAATATTTATTTTCAATTTAATTTAAACTATTTTAATTCTAACTGTGTGACTAGATTGTACGAAAATGCAATTATTTTTATTGTTAAATATAATTTGCACTCTGGATGAAATGATAAAAAAATGCTTCAAATTTCTGCACGATTTTAATTATTTAATTTGATTTGTATCAAAGCGAATGAATTTTTAATTTTCCATATAAATTATTTTCATGAAAGTCTAACGCTTTACAATACATAAGTCGGGAATATTGATAAAAAAAACTTTCATGTCGTTTATCTCCTTAACCGTAGATATATTATCAACCCAAGTGTATACAGTATTTTCTATTCAAAATGTAACGAGGAAGACTCCAAAAGTTCTTGATAACACCTAGGAGACAATCTGAATAGCAGCTATACACAGAATAGCCATAGAAATGGCTTAGACGAATTATATATTCGGGGCACATATTTAAGATGAAAAAGGCCTGGAAGAGTAATATGGTGATGCTGTCCGTCACGTACAAAGCTCACCCGTCAAGAGAGCACCTTACAATTTCACTGCACCGCGTAGCACGTCGCATCCTACAGCCAGCCGTCTTCGGCAGCCGCGTCGCAGCCGTCGCGCCCTTACGCACTCACTGTACCTATTGGCACCTAATACGGAAGCTTATCTTAGCTCCGATCTTAGTTAATTCGCGCCTTTAAGCATACGTCCTAAACCATTTTAAACACTTTTTGTAAATAGACTCAACGAAAATCGTAGTACTCCATATTAATAAATACTTGCCTTCCTGCTAAAATATATTTTTTCATATTATACCATTACTTTGAGTACGAGTTTATGATTAGTCATGAGGAAAATCATATGCACCCATCTTAATCCTTCTAATTGCACATCAAAATCTGTAACAGTACTGCTACAGTGTATGGATGCGTCCCATGCTGTATCAACTCCCAGCCAACCTAATAGCCATGTATGGTGACCCAGGACCCGAATTGTGGATGTACAACGTGAACCGGGTTTCATCTGAAGATCACTGATGTCAATACTGATCTGAAAAAAGGAAAAAAAGATACCATTATTGGCGTGATATATGGTGTTTCATACATAGTATGTTAAATGAATATATTTATACAATAGATAATTTAGTAAACCACGACTTATACAACCACTTACTTACACGAAACTATAAAAAGTATCACCCTTGATGCATGTGGCAACGAGGGAATGCGCATGATAGCAATCAGTACTGTGAGATGATGTTGTTTGTTTGTAAGGTGTAGTGAATCATGCAAAATAAGGAAATTATTGTAGTAATGAGATACTGTGATTTTAATTAACGTTCAATTGTAAGGATAATTTATGGCTAAGTTTGTGGTTTTATGAATGGAGGTTTGGTTTTTTGTGTATCACCAATTGCTCGCCGAAGAATAATTACAGTTAGGTACTGATTAAGGCCATAATTTGACATCAATCAAAGATTCCAGCACAACTACGCTCAAGAAAGGTGAACACAAGATAAGTAATTGCACACATATCAACTGTCGTATGTGCAATCGTGGTTTATCTGATCATGATCTATTGAATATCTGAAATAATTTAGTAAATAATGTCAGGAGATGGTGGTGGGGGACAAATTAAGCACTTACAAAAAAATAATTACAGTTTTATTTCAGAATATTTTGAGTTTGTTCAAATCTTTCAGAACAGTGCTGGATTTATGTCACAGAGACATTATTAATCAATTAGTGTATATTATAGATATCTCACAGAGACGAAACTGTATTAATTATGGGAAAGTAGGTATAGAAGTCATTTGGGTGTACACAGGACTTATGACCTGTCTTTTTATGGTTGGCTTAAGTGATCACTTTACACAATTGTAACATTCGCCATTTCCACCCATGATAGAATATACCATGCTTATTCATTTTTTGGAAGTTGTATATATGTTCAAATTGCGTGGAAAGCTTTCATATATGAGTTGTAAGCGTGGTATATTCTATCATGGGTGGAAATGGCGAATGTTACAATTGTGTAAAGTGATCACTTAAGCCAACCATAAAAAGACAGGTCATAAGTCCTGTGTACACCCAAATGACTTCTATACCTACTTTCCCATAATTAATACAGTTTCGTCTCTGTGAGATATCTATAATATACACAGTTTTATTTATTGACCAAAGTCACTGGACATGAATTTAACTGGAAATCTATTCATTAATTTATACTAATGTCACACTCGTCATTCCAGATTATTTCACTAATACGTAGGTAGGTACTTTCCTCTTTTGTTTGTTTATGGCCAATCGCGGGGGTTCACATTCGCTGGCTTTTATGACATCGCATTGTGTCACAACATCGCGCCCTGTCCACGCAGAGAGCCTCTAATATAGATAAAGTTATTTTGCGTAACTTCGAGAATGATCTTCTCCACGTATAAAGTGATTAACAATTTATTGTAAAACCTATAGAGTGCTGTATAATCCTCTATTGCGTGTAGTTCCTTCCGCTTCTACCATCTCGTGACAATAATATCATCAGATTTTACCACTCACTATAAATAAATTGCATTTTCAGGATTCTTCAATCTTTACTTAATAATCGTTTTGTACGTTTTTCAGTCGACAGACAATATTCAAATTAATTCTCATGAAATAAAATTTTAAATTTTGTTTCATTTAATAAAATTATAAATCAAATCTTTTTTTAGGTGATTGTATTTTAGATGATTTCAGATATTTTGGCCGCTGATCAAGTCTTCATCGTGAATCTGTTGAATGAATTAAAAATTATTTTTTTCCTCGTAAAAAATATCATAATGAATTATTTATTGAATGGAGTTAGTAACTAATTAGCATCAAGTAATTAATTCCGTGAAGTGCAAGTTCATAGGAATTTAAAAACATATAGAACCATGTGGCAGTTAAAAGATAAAATCAGACAAGTAGAGACCAAAGAGCTATTTTTAAACGTCGACTTTAAAGTTATTGATTACGATACATTTTTATTTATTACATCTATACCTATAAAACTCAATGTCTGCTTGTATATCTGTCTATCCATCTACCATTCTATTTGTCTATCTGTCTTCTATACAAATCTATACTGTTTGAACGATCTAACATAAATTTTGTATACTTAATCTTTAGAATCCGACAGGTAACAAAGGTAACAGTTTCTCCCTCCCCTTTTACCACATTCTCTCCCCCTGATATATTTTTTTTGATACAACTTATCCAAATTTTGCATACTTATTCTTTAGAACCCTGCGGAAAATATAGTCATCAGTTTCTCTCCCCCCCCCTCTTTACAACTCTCTCAACCGTCCAAAGTATTTTCTTTAAAAATCAACACACCGTTTGACAGATTTGACGCTTTTACATACTTATTCTTTAGGATCTTGCGGAAAACAAAGGCGCCATTTCACCTCCACACATCACTCCCTCCCCCAAATAGAAATATAATATACTTTAAATTAAATTTAATATTATTTATTTCAAATTGTAAAATGATACCACTTTCTTTCCCCTGACTGTACCACAGTGCTCTAAATATTTAATTTAAATTTTTTTTCTCCATATTTTTCTGGACACGAAACTCTAACTTATTATTTTTTAAATGTTTTCTTTCTTATTGTAATTAGAAACATGAATAATCATAGAGAACTGATCTTTTTTACAATTGTGATGAAAATAGTCATTACTCACCTCTCTACCGGACATTCCATCCATCTTCTTCCTGGATTAAATGAATATATTATAATATTAAATATGTTATTTAGAGTTTTTGCACACAATAGCACTTTTCTCCTACAAACTTCTTTATAACTTAATTTATCACCCAGGCAATCCTTGATAAGCACCGCATGAATTTTATAAATAACTTAGGTAGACAAACCTATAAGTATTTTTTAAAATAAAAATTTGTGCACAATGAGTCATAGAGTAGTCATCTGGTGAACAGTGCTTTGAGCCCCATTCCAGAAGCCCCATGCGACACCCATTCCGTGTTCGCATTCAAATAAAAAAAATTATATAAATATACACCTCACTTCAATATTCTATTTACAATATAAAAAAAACTATTTGTCTAAACTAAAACTAGATTGTCTTCCGAGACGGGTCTCCAATCTTCGACCACTTGATCACTAGGCGAGTATCTTACTGCTAGAATAATGTAATACGTCAAATACTTTAATTTCTATATTTAAATAAGTGTTTTATGTATGGTCAGTTCTACTTTACGGTGTTGAAGCATGGACGCTGAAGGTGACTACTCTAAATCGCCTAGAGGCGTTCGAAATGTGGATACATCGTAAAATGTTAAGGATATCTTGGACTGACATGACTAGTAATGTTGAAGTTTTACGTAGAGCAAATACAAACAGAAAGTTACTCAACATAGTAAAGCTCCGTAAAATTTCATATTTCGGTCATATAATGAGAGGCGAAGAATACTCCATCCTTCAGCTCGACATGAAGGGGAAGATTGAGGGTCGCAAAGGGGTCGGAAGGAGGCAGCATTCCTGGCTCCGAAACATCCGAGAGTGGACCGGGATAAGAAGCGTGGAAGAGCTGTTCCGCACTGCCCTGGACAGGGAAACTTTCTCCCAAAGGGCACATGAAGAAGGAGAAGAAATAAGTGTTTTAAGTGAAATAATTTTTGAATAATTTGAAACTACATTTAAATTATATGACAAGTAACGTATATGTTGGAAAAAATAAACAGAAATTTTGAGGCCAAAAAATTGTATCATGTGATTTAATATAATGTACAAATTTTTCAAGGAAAGAGTTCGACAAAGCAGACCTAAATTGAAATAAACTAATTTTTCATAAAATAATATTTATCTCATTACCGTTTTCATCGATGCAAAAATTATTATTTGTACGATTAGATATATTTTTTTACATTTTCGTAAAAAAATATATATATTCGAAAATTTTTTAGACTCTCTAAATATGTATTTTTAATGAAAAACATAAAAATGATGTAATAATTCTACATTCAATTTAAATATTTACAAGTAGGCCAAATAATTAATTTATTATAAGTCAATTCATTATTTTCAGCTCCAAATTTGAAATAAGCATACAAATGCGACAGTAGCAGACAGTTGTGATTCAACGCGGCAAAAGGCAAATTCAATGTACACTCTTTAAGCTTATTATTAGTTTTAGGAAATTTACATGTTTGTCTCAAATTAGCAGTAGTATTTCTTGTTGATGATGATTATATAACATCTATATTACTCGCTACTACACATACCTATATTATATATACCCACAATCAAACATCCTTGTACTTTGATGGGCTGAAACTGGTATGGAAAAAAATAACAAATAGTGGAAAAAGTTAAAAAGCGTTTATATTATTAAATCATTCACCTTTCCAATATTTCATAACTTTTTCTCTTTTACTGAAAAAAAAATAATTAAAAAAATATTTAATACCAACGTAAATTCAATTAATGATCAATTAAATGTAACAAATAACCTTTTATTGAATATATTCCTTCGTAATCCAATGTATATAATCGTCGTTTCTCACGCCAGGGATTTCGGTTTCGATTCACGGCGAGGTCACAATATATCTAAATATGCAATTTTCTCAAGCCGAAGTGTTTTTTTAATATATTTGGCTACAGTATTTGATTCTCCTGTTTCTGATTTAAAAATAAATAAAAATAAATTAATAATCTCCCGTCCAATGCTTTTCTCTGGCTGCCCCCTTATCGAAAATGCAACCACGCTACGTACGGGAGCTTATTATTATTTTTTAAATTAATCAGTGTACACCTCCGTCCTGATAAATATGCAGTTATCTAAGTGGGTCGATTAAAAAAGTAGTTTTATCACATTTAATTAAAATCACCGATCACATTTAACCACCGAGTTCGCGCCATAAACTTTCATAGAAATATAACTTCGTATTATATTAATTGGTTCAATTTGTGAGGTTTGACTAGGTAGAGAATTTTATGGTATAATTACAACGTATCCACACCAGTTTGCCTACGTGTTATAAAATAATAATATTATTATTTATTACCATTAAACTATCAAAACATCTAAGCATAATATCGCTTAACAGGTTATATATAAAATAGGTTTTATTATTTGTTTTAATCTACTTATATTCATTAATTACACCTACATGTTCGGAAAAACCTTTCCATTGTCAGGGTGTTTTATAAATATCAAAATATCAAAATGAATGTTGTTTTCTTTTTTGGTTTTGGACTAGCAGTTAAATTTAATTGATTACTATTAATATTTTGTTAACTTTTTTACATGCTTTACTGATTTCAAATGATTCTAAATTATTATATTTCAAACCAAAATTATTTATGTGTAAAGTAGAAAGTCCTAAATTTTTATCAAAACCGTGGTCGTTTTCTAATAAATTATTTTAAATTTAGAAAAACCATGATTATTCAGATATCTTAAATGCTTAAACTTTTTCTCTCTGCTCTTACATTAAAATTTTGACCGGTTTTTCCAATATAAAACGCTGTACAATCTTTGCACGAAAGTTTATAAACACCTGAATCGTTAAATATATTATCTTTTGAATTTATGAAGTGTTTTCTTATATTATTATGTGTAATAAAATACAGGTAATATTTTTAGGTATTTTATGTAAGAGTTAAAGAGCATTTAAAATGTCTTAATAATCATGGTTTTTCTGAGTTTGTAAATCATTTATTAGAAAATGCTCACGGTTTGATAAAAAAATTAGGACTTTCTATTTTATATATAAATAATTTTGGTCTAAAATTTAATAATTTATATAAATTTATTTTGTAAACACCACTTATTTATTGAAAAAATTCAACATGTTTCGAAGCCAATGGCTTCTTCGTCAGGATACCAAAAATAAAATTTAAAAATCGAAGTATAGTTCAAAATATTAAAAAGTTATATATGGAAAATTAAAATTAAAATGTAATAATTTAGAATCATTAGAAATTAGTGAAGCATTAAAAGTAAACAAAATATTATTAATAATTTATTAAATTTAACTGCTAGTCCAATTCAATAATTTTTTACAATAATTTAATTGTAATCAAGAACTTCAACAATAATATTTAAAAATAATTTAGAAAACCAAAAAACGGAAGACAACTTTCATTTTGGTATTTTGACATTTATAAAATAACCTGACGATGGAAAAGTTTTTCCAAACATGTAGGTGTAATAAATAAAGAGTAGCTTGTTGGTCTTGTGGTTAGGACACTCGCCTCGTGATCCAAAGGTCGCGGCCTCGAACCTCACTCCAGACTAGCAAGTTAGTCCTATTTTCAAAGCACAAGCGTTTAGCTTAGTTTGAAAATAGTAAGAATATTGATGTGACACGTATTCCGTGTTCGCATCTCTATTTAAAAAAAAAATTAATATAAGTAGATTAAAACAAATAATATAACCAATTTCTTTAAAATGTCATTCGACAAAGTTGCTCAATCAATTGAAAAAATTGGTTATATTAATGTTGTAATTATCCTTCACAATTTTATACAACAATTATTATGATTAACTTAACCTTTTAATCAGTTTTTTTTAATATAGTTTGGCACTAAAATATTGCAGAATAATTGTGGTGGAATTGATAAATATGTATTTACGTAATTCAGTCCATGTAGGTATATGTGTGTTAATAATCCGAAGTTAAGTTTTCAACAAAATTGTTAGCGTGCATCAACTGCGACGGATTGAAACAATTCATCGACTTTTTCCCGTGAGCCAGCTCTCTACTCATAATTGAATATATGGTATCACGTTCGAGCCATTGCGCATTGTAAAAGAATTCGTACTGGCATGATTAGATTACAATAATACCGTATGCAGGAAGTTAGATAATAGACGCATGACACTCGTCAATTACACAATTCTCGTGAATTACGTCCCTTTTGCATGAATTTTGTACTTTGGCTCCATTCCTAAAGGTATCATGACATGATAGCATTCTACAAAACTTGAATGCTACGCTACCCTAGCTGCGAGAAAAGTTATATTAGGTCCTTACATATGAAATTGGCGTTTTGCCGTACTGGCAAATTTGATCTCAAATATCTTCTCTTTGGTTAGGAATTAAATCCAAATTTATACAGCTATTTACTCATGTATTTGTGTTTTGAAAATTATAATTCATTTGTTTTTTCCTCAATTGTTTTTTTCTTTGCGTCACTCAGTATACAAAATGAAAAACTTGAAATATCGCGTTATTTACGAGTAAGAGTTCCACCGTAGCACCAGTGCTGCAGAAACGGCTCGAAGGATTAATGATGTGTATGGCGACGGTGCCGCAAAAGAAAACACAGTGCGTTTTTGGTTCCAACGTTTTCGTTCTGGAAATTTCGACCTGCAGAACAAGCCCCGTGGACGACCGGAGACCAAAGTTGATAATGAAGAATTGAAGGCTATTGTGGAAGCGGATCCATCGCAAACCACATCCGAGTTAGCTGCAGGCTGCGGTGTTAGTGATAAAACTGTTTTAATCCACTTGAAGCAAATTGGTAAGGTGAAAAAGCTTGAAAGGTGGGTACCCACGAATTGAGTGAAGCAAATCAACAAACGCGCGTTGACTGCTGCGTTGCATTACTCAACCGGCACAATAATGAAGGGATTTTAAATCGAATCATTACCTGTGATGAAAAGTGGATCCTGTACGATAATCGGAAGCGCTCATCGCAATGGCTGAACCCTGCCGAACCAGCCAAACCATGCCCCAAGCGAAAATTGACTCCAAAAAAGTTACTTGTGAGCGTTTGGTGGACTAGTGCTGGTGTCGTTCACTACAGCTTTCTTAAATCTGGCCAGACGATTACGGCAGATGTCTATTGTCAGCAACTGCAAACCATGATGGAAAAGCTAGCTGCTAAACAACCGAGGCTGGTTAATCGCTCTAG
This sequence comes from Agrypnia vestita, assembly GCA_016648135.1. Taxonomy (NCBI): domain Eukaryota; kingdom Metazoa; phylum Arthropoda; class Insecta; order Trichoptera; family Phryganeidae; genus Agrypnia; species Agrypnia vestita. The sequence goes on from JADDOH010004490.1 coordinate 150,125, forward strand.
GCCACTGCTGCTTCATGATAACGCTAGACCACACACTGCACAACAGACGGCTACCAAATTAGAGGAGCTTCAATTGGAATGTCTAAGACATCCACCGTACTCTCCGGACCTTGCCCCAACAGATTACAATTTTTTTCGAAATTTGGATAACTTCTTGCAAAGGAAAAAATTCAACTCCGATGGGGCAGTCCAAACCGCCTTCAAAGATTTTTATTGATTCCCGTCCGAATGGTTTTTTTAGTAAAGGGATCGATGAACTACCTATGAGATGGCAAAAGTGCATAGATAGCAATGGTACATACTTTGATTAAATAAATATATTATAATAAAAAAAAATCGGCTTTATGTTCCTCCCATACTAAACGCCAATTTCATATGTAAGGACCTAATATAACAATAATGATATACTACTCTGTCCCAAAAGTACCCGGAAATTCCCATTTGAAAATCCAGCGCTAGAGATATTTCAAAAATTGTTGTTGTTTTAGGTTGGTATAACTATTATTGACATGTGGTAAAAAAAACTAACTTCTGTCGAGCATTTTTGTGAGAAATTAACATTTGTGTCAAACAACTTTGGTGGTCGCGTCGTTTTTTATTACGGCTGAATTTGTTGAGCAACGATCGGGTTTTAAATTCTGTGTTGCAAATGAAATTTCTTATGTCAAAACACTTAGAATGTTGCAAAAGGCATTCATAAATAATTGTATGTCCAATACTCAGGCATACGTGTGGTATAAATTATTCAAAGAGGATCGTACGGTGGCCGAAGATTTGCCACGGGCTGGAAGGCCACCCACTTCAGCTGACGACGATCGTGTCAATAAAGTAAAGCAAATTGTGATGCAAAATCATCGCGTGAGTATGAGAGAGATTGCCAGAGACATTTGCTTACCAAAAATTATGGCACACCGCATATTGACTGATTTTTTGCAAAAGATCTGAATTTCATGCAAAAACAGGGCAGAATGGACATTGCTAATGAGACGCTTCCTGAAGTACAGTCAGAGTCACAAGCATCCCAACAAGCGAACAAGAAACAAGAGAAAACAACAACAAATGAGTAGTTCAAATCAAAATTCAAGGCACTATTGACTGTTTTCTTTGATAATTGGAGTGTGGTTTATTACGAATTCTTTTCGATGGACATAATAGCCAACAAGGAGTATTCTCTAAAGTCATGAGGCGTTTTCGCGGTGCTATCTATCGCAAACGGCCAGATTTGTGGACGGAAAATTCATGGAGCCATGATTATTCTTACTTTTCGGCCAAACACTCCACAAACATCGCTCTGCAGGCACCTTTCTCTCAAGATATGGCACCACGTGACTATTTTCTGTTTCTTAAACTTGAATTAGTGCTTCGGGAAAAGCGTTACGAGACCACAGATTTCGGTGAAAGAAAATACGACGAAGGCACTGTAAGACATCCCTATTTTGGCTTATGAAAAGTGGATGAAATACTGGCGTAAGTTTATCGCCTATAGTATGAATTAATTTGAAGGAGATCAAATAAATTTGGATGATTAAAATTACCCTTTGTATTTTATTTACAAATTTCGAGTATGTAACGAACCGATTCGGTACTAGAAACTACGCCATACATAAATAATGCTCGACGTCTTCACTACATTAATCATGGGAAGAACAGAACGTGATTTCAAATATTTTTACATGAATAATTATCGATAAGTGACCTTGAAACTATTTTGCATTAGACAAAACAAAAAATATGTGACCGGATGCGCCCGACTGGACGCGAAGACAATAAAAGGGAAAGACTAATAAAACCTTCGCCGTCTCTCTCTCTCTCTCTCTGTTCCGGACAGGAACACGCAAAAGATAGTTTGGTTCCACGTGCCCAAAACTCGAAGAAACGCACCGAAAGTTTCAGATGGCAAAGTCGTATAAAACCAATCTAGAAACGCCGGTGTAGTAGAGGTTGCCTTAAAAGGGCCAAAGAAGATCCAGAGAAAGTCCAAGTAGTCAGCAGGGTCGTTGTAGGTAGAGAAAAATGAAAGACTGGTAAAAGTGGTCCGATAGGCTCTTAAAGCACCTTCAGGTGTACTGAATTGCTCGCCGTTATGAAACTGTTTATATAGCCAAATTACAAAATCCCTTCCATAACTCCATCGTAAAACAATCAGCCAATCACAAAGCTTGCTTTGCCGATTTCAGCGCTCGCGCCATCTCTGAGTGAATTTTGGTACTAATCAGTCTGACGATTGGCTGCGGAGATCGGCAGAAAGCACTTTGCTCCGACATAAAAAATCGTAAAAATAGTTTCATCGTCTTTTTGAGACGTAAATCATGTTAATTTATACAAGACTAAACTAAACCTTGCTGATAATCTAACATAGTCTATGGGACCCGCAAGGTAGTATTAACAGAGTTATTACAAGTTATGTACCAAGTGCAATCGGCTAGTTACATTAAATTCAATAAAAAATAGTTCTTAAGTAGATACATGAATTTTTGTGTAATAATTATGAAGTATATTTTATAAGGCGTCTTTTGACTATAGTTTAATGAGTGAATAATTAATATTATGTTAGTTATAAACAATTTTATCAAACAAAATTCCTCCTACGTTTCTGATGTAATCTGTAGTCGTAAATATATACTTTTTGTATAGATATTTACTGGAAGAATACAATAAAGAAAGTTTTAGTTTAATTGGACTGCTGTAGCGGCCAATATTCGATTTTGACTGAAAGTCATCTTTTTCGGCACGGTATCGCTCGGCCGGTGGGGTCGATATTAGCGATTGCGCTTATGTTGAACGTAAAAGGTCCATTTTAGGGCCACTATTTTTAATTCCCCTTTTTATGTTTTCTATGCGTTTCTTGACTTTTCCTGTGTTTTTAATAAAAAAGAATTTTTTGAAGAATTTTGTAAAGTTTAATTTATATTTTGTGTGTACGGTGCTCCACGCACTTTTTAGTAATGATGCTCCTCCGCCAGTCTACATCCAGTCGGTATTGTGCGACAAGACTCTGATTTTACGGGCTGGGTACCCGTAAATCAGATGCAAGCGATATGGGGAACGGTCAGTCTGCAGCCTGCCGCCCCACTTTAATCTTCGGAATACCAGCCGGGCGCACCCATTTGGCTGGTTCTCGGAAATGTATAAACCAGTCTAAATTATCACGCCTCGTGAGCGGGTCAAATTCCAGAAATATTTGGAAAATATTTCGATTTCCATACTGACCATATGTCATTCAAAAATGCCGCGAACGGCTGATTGCTTCGAAAAGCGCCTCGTCTATCGCTTTGCAAGCGATTTACTCTCTTTATTAAAAAATAAAAGATGTGACAAAAATCCATAAATATTACATTGTATATGTCAATATTTAAATCTATAATAATAAACATTATTCATAGAGTCCAAAAAATAGTGTGTCACATAAAGTCTTTTATTTCATCTGTTTACATAAACATACAAAACTGGCATTGTTTCGTGATGACGCCACCGTTCCACGGCGATCGTTTCGAACTTCTAATTCCTGTCCGAAACACTCTCCAAAAAAGAATACACAATAACAAAGGAAGTACGAGTGTTGAGTCCGACCGGAATTAAAAAAACTTCAAAATTCAAAACAACGAAATTCAGTCAGCATACCGAACGTGTCGCAAAAGATCTTTTGAGTACCTTTTCTATATCTTGCATACGACAAGATGACAATCTATTGTTGCACGGTCCCGAAATTGCCTTGTTGCAACCATAATTATCGATCTAGGGACTCATTAAGTCAAGAGTGATGTAATTGAAATTTAACTCGTCTGTGGAAGAGGATGTTCGGTACCTAAGAGAATACATAATGGCTTGACATATTGATAATTCCTCGCCTACATGGAACCTGGACTGTTCACATAGATTAGAATAATTTTGGATATCGGTGGCAAGCTTTGACCGACTTTTTAAAGGCGACTCTACACTACTTGCGAAGTCGGCCGAAGCGAAGCGTATACGATAGTGTGGAGGGGTACTTCGTGTTACTTCGGGTCGCTGCGGACGACTTCCGAAAGCTGTCGGTTTTTGGGCCGAGTCAAAGGAATCCGAAGTTCGTGCGCAGTACTATTGTATGGGCAACTGAGCTCCTCGCAGTGTAGACACCTACTTCGGGTTACCTCGGACTCCGGCTGACTTTCCAAGTGGTGTAGAGGCGGCTTTAGATTCGGCAGTCTGGAAGCGGCTTTGGTCTCGTCACTAGGGTGGTATCTGCCCGCCAAAGAAAAGGGAACCCAGGTAATCGTATTATCAATTCAGTAACCAAGAACGCCTTATACATCATAGGGGTAAATCTCTCGGTGTAGTGATACGCGTAGGTACCGTTCTTTTCTCGTAACAAAGGCGACCGCTTCCAGAGAAAGAAAAGACAACTTAAAGAAAAAATATATTATTCCCGCGAAAAATATGAGTGGAACCTAAAAATAAGTGCGCGCCCATGATATCGCAATATACGATTTGTGTTGATCTCCCAGTGCCAGTTCCTTTCACAAATAATAGTTTATCTGCTAACAATAGTCTGCCCCCGTGTTTGATACGGCCGGATACAAAAATACATAGTCACGCCCTTTTCGCCATCACGTTCTTCACCGCTTCATCATATCGCCATATAAAATAATGTTTTCGAGCTTATATCGCCACTTTCTCCAGACAACAGGCAGAGTTTAAAAGTAATTGTAAAACCTGATTGTGTAGAAACAGATCTACAGCCGCCGTATGTTCGACAAATAGTCTTTAACTGGCGAAGCTGGTCTGTTACGCTTATACAGTAGACTACCGTATCTTCTTACTTCAATCTGCTGCCACATCCTCCATCCATCTTTATCCGTCCAGGCCGGGGCCGCCCGACCACGCTCCCGACCCTCCAGCTGCATCTAACTGTGAGACGTATGTTGACTAAACATGTTTAATTTTTTGGTGTTACATACCTTTCCGAAAGACTCGACGCGAGCAAAGACACCGTAGAAATTCTACCCTTTTAGTAAACTTATTAATATAAAATGCTGCACCTTCGGTGTTCTTGTAATATCCATTTATAATTTAATAAGTTAATATCTTAAAATAAAATTAAAATCTCTTTCTTTTATTTCCACCTATCCGACCACATCAAAAGGTATATTTAACAGGACAACCGTCCACACTTTCCAAACAATTATAACGATCTTTAAATAACGCCAAACTGAGAATTCCTTAAGAGCAAACATGTTCTCTCTCCAATAACTGAGTCAATAGTCGAGAGCAACTCCAAAAATCACCAAAAGGTCTGCATCAGCTCACAAGGTAACTCATAAGTATGTATCTTATTAAAATTATATCACGGAGAGAAAATACCTCCCGACAAGTACTATAATGACAATTTTTAATTGACTTGTAATAAATGCTTATGCTCACCATAAAAAACACAGTATTTTGTCACGCCACGGACCATCGCTTGTCACAGAATAGACAACATATACTTCGGAAACCACGCGCTCTATACTTGCGCGGTAATTGAATAGCTCATATAACTTGTTGATATACAACACAACGCTTAATTTCATTTGTTTATTTTAAGATATCTCTAATTTTATTTTCTACATTATTTATAGCGTCCCCAAAGTAAAACATCGCCTTCAGAAAACAGAAAATAATACCGATATTATTGAAAAGAATCCAAAAAATACGTCACACGAATAGATAATAAATAAACAAATTTATGTATACTAACAGAGAATCACAAATCACCAAAACATAAAGACATGAATTCACGGAAATTTCTTGGTACGTGCTGTAGTTTGACTTACGTTTGACTTGTTTAAAAAAATAAATACTCTTAAAAAATATAATGTCTTAGTAAATAAGTCACGCATTCGTATTTTGTAAAAAACAAACGTCTATTTTAAAAGTGTGTTTTGTTTACTATGGGATTTGATTATGCAAAATTAAATACTTTAACTGAATTATAAATGTTACTTACATACATGCGAAGAGGAGGGGTCATACTTCCGCTGTACCCCAGTCCTCTCACCTAAAGAATATTAAAATCTGTACAATTTTATACTCTGTGCCAAGAATTTAATAATAGTGAAATAAAGACTTACATGAACTGAAATGGACCTTGTTAAATGAAAAAATATACAACAATTAAAAATAAAACGTAGGTTTTACACTTATATTTTTTCCAAATTTTAGTTGAAATTCTCTGCTTTATTCTTTGGCTTGTAAGGTAGTATGCCGGGCTGTATCTACCCTTGCGTGATGGTGCATTTGTACCGCACTATAATAACACTATTTATAAAGCTCCGGCATTTGACAGCTTAATCATTTCTTCATTAATGCGAACACCCCGCCATTATAATTTGTGATTATAGAAGAGGAAAATACCAAAAAATAGTTTGTTTGAATGTATAATTTAAAAGGGTGATTTTTACAACAATGCAGCGGCGGCATTGTATTATGCTTCTTGTGTTGTAACACAATACATATCTGAAATTGTAAAATATGAAATTTATATTTTACAATTTCAGATATGTATTGTGTTACTTTTTCAACCATTATTAATTATTATGTAGGTGTATTGAGCTGGCATTGTCAAATCTTAACGGTATTGTATTGACATATGGTTACTGGTGAGATATATATAAATTTAATCAAACTATAATGTATGACTAGCCGTAAACTCGTGAAAAATCACGGGACATAATAATTTTTTATTTTATTTATTTTTTTATTTTTTTTTATTTAAAAAGTAATGGAAGCCTAAAAGGTTTATGGGTAACATTTACATGATTCAAATATAAGAAAATATAATAATATAATTTAGATACAAAGGAATTTTTTTATATTTGGCCGAGTTTTAATATTTTTGTCACATCTCTTTTGAATTTGTCAGTGGTCAGTTGTTTGGTCTGCTGTGGCAAGTCATTGTACAGTTTTAGTCCGTTGCAAATTAGTCGGGATTGTCCTGTTTTTGTTTTGGCGTGTATTATGTGATAGTTTTGAGCATTTCTAGTGTTGTGTTGGTGTTTTTCGTGTATTTTGTCTAATTTTATGTCTTCGTCTTGTATTTCGCCAATTGCTAGTTTGTGAATGATTTTAAGTGTTTCGATTTTTGTAATGCTTTCGATGTTTAATTGTTGTGTTTTACGGTATACAGTTTCAGTTGGTGTCCGGTATTTCAGATCATAGACCATTTTTAATATCTTGTTTTGCTGTCGTTGGAGTCTGTTTAGGTTAGTTTTGTTTCCGGTTCCCCAGAAGGGTATCAAGTATTCTATTCTACTCTTGACGTATGCCTGGTACATCAGAATTTTTACGGTCTTTGGTGTGATTTCGTGTATTTTGTGGAATAGGCTGGTCAATTTTGTCAGTGAGTCAGATACTTTGTCTTTATAGATTTTGGAACTGAAAATTCATGTATAGAAAACCTTTTGTTTTTTAAATTGAGTTCTTTCGCTTACATATAATTAAATACAATATCGTAATAATATGAAGATCTCAAAACCGCCTCAATTATCTCGATCCTTGCGTATTGCTTGAGCCGCGCGCTGATTGCGTGTTACACTCTAATTATCTAATGTTTTAATTCCAGCAAATTACGGACTTTACGGACTAACAGACAGACATACAGACAATGAAATAATTATATTGAGATTGAAAGAATCTTAAGTTGTTAAAATTTCATTCTTAAACATACGAGGAGATTCAGGCGATGTATCTTCCGAAGTAGCTAAACTGCCTAGGCATACTCAGACGAATATGCATTCAAATGAGTGCATGCACTATCTTTTTGTTACCGATTTACCGGTAAAACGAAAAATAACATTACCGTATTCTCGGTAAATAAATTTCTAAGTATCGGTAATTTCGGTAAATTATATTTCACTTTGCATTATCCAATTAATTTCGAGGTACCTAAAATGAAAACGTCTTTTGGACAAAGAAAATTTAATTTCACTGCCCCGCTTGTTTTTGACAATAACGTAATAAAACTAAAGAAATTACAATACACAAACCTTTTAAACACCGTATCACTAATTTTATAAAAATATCAGGTAGAAGGTATGCTGAAGAAGTGATCCGCCCCTGACCTCTAAATAGGCAAAATCTTTATATAATTTCAAGTATACTCTAATATAGTATTTATTTTTGTATCTACTTAATTTTTTTGTGCCTTATCTTTTGTATTTATTTTTGTATATACCTAAATTTTTATCTTAATTTTATATGTATATTTTCTTTTCTTTTAGATTTATGTATTCTTATGATTGTATATATTACTAAATTCTTTCTGCTTTCTTTTTTACGTTTATACTTCTTTACTATTGTTATTTGTTACTAATACATAACTAGCAAATGAGAATAACTGGCACAGAACAAGTTTTACCTAGTGTGGCAATTATTAGTAACTTATATTAAACAAATGTAAAATAAACAAAAAAAACTTTTCAATGAATTTTATAATAATGTTTTTAAACAACGATATAAAGTTTTTAAATGGCTCTTTGAAAAATGAATGGTTGGTTTACCTGGAATTTCTCCGGCATAACACAATGCGCACACGTGCGTCAGGGATCCGAGACCTGCACGCGTAGATTTTTAGTAACTTTTAGTCATATTTTATCAATTTGTGTATTAACCTTGGCATATAGATATATTTCGTCACGGACTTTTTGAGTTTTACAAATTCTCTGTAGAAAGTATTTAAAAGTTTCTTACCGTTAAGGGGGGGGTAAGGTTAATTCGTACAAAAAAGGGCATGTTTTGTGAATTTTTTGTGACGACATAGTTGAAATCTCTTTATTAAAACAAATAGTACATTAAAGTATGACATTCGAAGAATATTGTGTAAAATTTTCAAGAAGAAATATTACAAAATACGGCAATGGCAGCAATTATTCGGACGTGTCTCGGAAAAAAATAGAATTGCGGTGTCCATCATTACTTGGTGCTGGATCATTTGAAATCAAAAAATCAAAGTTCATTCGTTAGATAATAGGTTTTTTCTAGGTAACGCTTGGAGGGTTTTTTGAAATTTCAATTTATCATTCTTTTGGAACACTTTGAAGGGAAAAACGCGATTTTTTGCAAAAAAAATCGGCTAATTTGTTATTAAAAAATATAAATTATTAACAAATTTGAAAAAACTTTCCAGCGTTACCTCGTAAATTATGTACAGAAATAGTGTTCAAAATTTCAAAAGGATCGGTGCAGTAGTTTTGAAGTTATTATGGACACCGACTTTGAAAACGTGAGATTTGAGGAAAACGCTTTAAAGTTTTGCACACTGTAAAATTCAAAATAAAACTCGACACTTATTTTATACTTACACATTATCGTCGATGCCATGTTCACACAGCAAAGAGCTTTCATCATCAGCATCTTTTTATCCTTGTCTACGCAAAACTCTTTCAATACAATAGCACGTCCGGTAGTCCTTAGGTGAGCGCGTCTCTCAGCTGCCCGAGCAGGTATAGAAAATCAGTCTGAGCATCATTCAAATGTTCATAATTTCGTCAATTTTGCTCCGATTGACTTGAAATTTTAACACAATATTCTTGCGATGTTATACATTCATTTAAAAAATTAAAAATAAAATGCAAAAAAAAAGTTTAAAACCTTACCCCTCCAGCGTCCATAAAAATGCGTTTCTCGACCATAGGTCACTACGAAAAGCTCCTTTTTAACGGGATAATCTGTGCTATTCTGAAAATAGCAATATAGGGATATCAGAACTTTATTCCAAAACTTAATAGACGAAAATAAAAATAAAAACTAAACGAGGGGTAGGTGTACGTCAGTGGTGTGGTCAGAGAGAGAAATAATCTTCTTATTTAAGTACGACGAACACCGAATACCGACGTGTCGGTACCTACTTCCTGTTTATTTTTTATTTTTATTTTCGTCTATTCATGTTGGGATAAAGATCTGACATCCCAAAATTGCTATTTTCAGAATAGCACAAAATATATGCTTTTGTCCACCCTCAAAGTCCATTCTAAATGTTGGTGAATAAGTTTTTGAAACCGGATGAGTAGTCTCGGAGATTACAAACTTACAAATTTACAAAATTTACCTCTTTATATATTAGTATACATTATTCATACTTTGGCGACTATTCTGTCTGTCCGACAAATTAATTGTTTCGTGAAGTCTAATTGCATTATATATTGTCTCTTTCAACATATTGTCACTATACTTACTTACTTACTTACCATCACGCCGTTACCCCGTGAGGGTAGGTAGAGAGGATAGAGCGCCACACTCTTCTGACCTGACATACAACTCTCGCCTCATCCACATTCATACATCTTCGCATTGTTGAGGCTTCTAACGGGACCATCTTCCAGTATCTGGTTGATCTGGTCATGCCGCGTCTTCCGCGGTCGCCCTCACTTTCTGGCGCCATCAACACTTGCATTATATATCTTTCTTATCATTCTTTCCTCATTAATTCTCTCAACATGCCCAAACCATCTGAGCGACCCTTTTTTAATTCTATTAATTATGCTAAGATCAGCTTTACATTTATTCCTAATATCTGCATTCTTTACTCTATCATAAATTTATTTGCCACACACAGGTCTGAGGGATCTCATCTCCACTGTATTCAATCTACTTTCGTTCCTCTTCTGCCAGCTCCAGGCTTTGCTTCCATACATCAGTGTTGGTACCAGAATTCAATTATGTACCGCTAGTTTTGCCTCGGTAGACATATTTCTTAGAAACTATTACGTTCAAAGCACCGTCCACCCTATTCCCCGCAGTCACTCTCCTTTTTATATCTTTCTCAACATTCCCTCTTCTATCGAACATACTTCCCAAGTACACAAACTCATCTTCCTGTTCCAAACATTCATTACTTACAAGAATTTCACGCGTTGTCTTACTTTCCTCTTTCTCGAAAACCATCACTTTTGACTTTTACGTTCATAATAAGGTCACTTTCCCTGCATACATCATACATCCAGCTTACTAGCCTCTGTAAGTCCTGTTCGCTATTTGCCATTAATACTGCATCATCCGCGTACAGTAGACAGCATACAATCAAATCACTCATTTTCGGTCCTACATTCATACATTCCAGTTCTTTCACACAATTATCCATATACAAGTTGAACATTATGCAACCTTGTTTGACACCTTTTCTTATATCAATCCATGGTGTGAATGATCTATTGATTCTTACACACGCAGTACTCCCCTTGTAAAGGGATGCAACTGCGTGTATAAGTTTACTGTTCACCTTGTAACCAGAGAGTACCTTCCATAACCTTCCTCTTATAACTCTATCATAAGCCTTTTGCAGATCTACAAATGCACACAAAAGTTTTTGGTTTTTCGCTAAAAACTTTTCCATCAACACTCGTAGAGAGAATCCATGCATCCTCCTCCACCCACAAAATTCCTTTGCGCGTCCCATACCTTTTCTTTGGTCAACGACCTTACTCTTTCTATCAAAATTCTTCCACACAGTTTGCCAACCGAACTCAAAAGACTGATTGCCCTGTAGTTACCGCATTCCATTCTTGACCCTTTACCTTTGTAGAGAGGCATAATAACTGCTCTTCTCCAGTCTAAAGGGGTGTGACTCTCCTTCGAACATTGATTAAAGCCATTGTATGTAGCCACGTAACTACTAATGGGCCACCAGCCTTGGTATATTCGGCAGCAACTTTATCATACCCCATAGCCTTACCATTCTTCAAATGCTTTATTGCACATTTGATTTCTTCCATACTTATCTCGCTGACTTCATTTTCGTCAGTCATACATATTTCTGTGAGTATCTCGCCAGATTCTTCTGTTACAGTCCCCTCGCTTTCATACGTTTCCTGAAAATATTTCATCCATCTATCTTTTATTCCATCCTCACTCATTAACATTTCTCCATTCACTGACTTTATAGCTTTCATATCATTTGCTTCTTATTAAAATAGTGATGTCTGAATCTGTGGGGTAAGCGATTTTTAAGTTATCTGTATATTTTATTTTATTACTGTTTGGTTTTAAAGAGTTAATGGTTCATGTTGTTTTTTTTTTTAAATAACGTTTATTATGATCAGTTTCATTATTCTCATTTTGTAAGACTTCAATAATATAGCATCATGCACATATCTGTATAAATCTTTAGTGAGAAGTCAGTTGGAATTTTGTAGCCCATTATGGTCACCACATTATGCGACTCATATTAGCTAATAATAAGCATAATAGCTGAGCAAGTAACTATGTATAATTATTAATTTTAATTAATTAAGAACTTTGTATAAAACCACTCGGAGTAACTTTACGTCTACCACTGTATATTGATCAAGAAGGCCGCATACTAACTTTCCATTACTTATTTTAGTAAACAAATTATTTTTGAACGGGGGCGTGGTTACAGTTATTGTGGGGGTAATTGACAAGTAGACACCGAAATGGGGAATATATCAAATAATGGATTATTAATAAAATTCAACTAATTATTCATTATATTGGCTTGAGTGTTCACACATTTCTTGATTTTTAATATTTCTAAGATATCAAATACAAATATAAATAAAATATAATTATGCAAAAAATAATTGATTCTAATAATTTGGATGCCTATTACCTTAATTTCCTAATTCTAATACTAAAATAATCTTCCATTTCATTCCATATATCGTCTGTAAATATTCATTCACAAATCTTATTTCAATGTAACAAAACCAAACTATTAATTAAAATACCACTAACATATTTTTAATACTAGATAATGAGCACGCGCATTGAGCAGATATTCTTTGTGCGATATATATTCACATGTATATTTAAAGGCACCTACCTATCTTTTTGGTTCAGAACCACTTTTTTGGATTTTTTTAATACGTTTTTAAGGTTTTCTCTGCGAGTATGAATAAATATATTTTTAGAAATTTTTGATGTGTAACATCTTTATGCTCGGTTCATGAGAAGCCGCAGACCTCTTAACCGACTTCTCATCCCCGATCTACTTACTGCAGTTTGGATGAATCGTTACTGAGAAACGTACGAAGCGTTACTGGCAAAATATGTTACGCATCATTTGTAACTACGTTATGTATAGATCGATAAATAAAAATATACGACAACGTATTAACCTAAATAAATTGAGTTTATTTATAAATAAATAACGTTGTGTACAATATAATAAGTAATCTTTGCGTAAAATAAATATGAAATGTGTAACAATTTGTTTTTATTTAAATGTTTTTTTATGTAATTTTTTTATTTTATACCATTGTATTGCCATAATATTCACTTTTTGACACTATCGTATTTGATTTGATCAATTTATTGGTAGTACCATTTTCCAGTTAATTTGCACGCCGTAATTTGATTTTCATCATCATGAAACAATTTTGCGCTGTAACATAAATGCTAAACTTATTATAATTTTCTGTTCTATCTATCGAAATTTCCTGAATCATTTTTGACTAGATTTTAGCAAAATATATCTATAATAAAATTCATTTTCATCAAATTCAACTTCATTCATCGTTCATTCATTAAAATTAATTTCCATCAATTTAATATCCATAATAAAAGCAACGTCGAAATATTGAAAAAAACTTTCTGTGATATAATAAGGATGCACAGTGAAAATAGAATAAGGCAGCTGAGATAGAACGGTAATGTATGAGAAGACGAAGATGCGTAAATACTGGTAGAAGACCATCGCCTTGGAGGCCCTTCTTCCACATATAAATATATCTAATTTGAGATCACTAGCTGATTCTTTTTCTGACAACTCTTTCTGATAGTTACACTATCGTCGCCATATTTTTCGGAATTTATGGAAGCTTAAAGCACCTCGAATGTTTAAAAATAATTTATTTCTCGTAATTAACAGAAATATGTAAAGGAAAATGGTAATTTATCTTTACCAAAAATAATTGAGTTTATTTTGCATGTCAGGCCAAGTTATAAACATAACTACACGCACGTTTGGATCTGGCAGAGACCGGTGAAAATAAATGCCAAAAACTTAATTTAATTACAATGAAGTGAAATAACTGTTGCTAATAAATAAGCTGTTGGTTTTCCAAATAAATATAAATAAAAAATAAATAAAAATTACTGCAGTAAAATAGGCATTACTGCAGTAAATAGCCTACTCTTCTATCCAAGCTTCATAAATTCATATGCGAAAATCTGTTATGAACTCGTCGTGAATTGAACCCGGAACCCTCGGTACCATGATCACTTGACTAAAAGGGCAGCATAGCACAAAAAAAAATTTACTAAATCCTTTGTGTAAAGCACTGGTAACTTATTTGATTAAGAAAATAATTTTCATCAGTTGAAAAACGTACAATAAGATATAGAGAAAATATTTTAATTTATAGCCTTTTTAGCTAGCTAATTTTTAAGTACAAGGAAAGGACGTAACAATATGGCATGAGGAAAATTATGTTGTGTTTCATTTAAGTACTTATATAAAATATTATACACATTGCCAATACTTAGCAAGATAAGCGTCACAATTATAAAAAATAAGATGATTCATACTTGGAGGAGACTGCAATCATTATATGACGTATCCCCAGGTAGCGGATAGGGGTAGGGCCGTCAGATTTTGAGGGTTGCAGTAGCCGTCAGTATTGAATCTAGGCGGATAAAATTGTTTTCGAAAAATCTTTGACTAGATCTCAAACTCTTAAAAGCGGCGATATTATTTTTTATTAACATTTGAAAACACACGACCAAAATCAAACAAAAAAGTTTTTTTTAATATTTAACAGCATGTTACAAATGATCAAATATTTAAAAGAATTAATTAATTAATTTAAAATTCATGTAGCACGAAAACGTTATGAAATGTTTTAGGGTTGAAAATCTTTTGTTTCTAAGCAACAAAAATGCTTCGAATATTCTAGAAGAAATTAAAATCCAATTTATATTTTAGGATACGGTTCGGTAAGCTGCCATTAAGGCCAGCAGAGGTATCCGCTGACGTCTGTTTAGTGCGGACGAGATGACCGCTACCCCGGCGGCGCGCCTCATATACCGGGCCACCTACGAGTATGAAGCCATGTATTCACTAGGGGACAAATCGCGAAACATTCCGCTCGGCATGTCGCATCAACATCTACGCTCATGTTTCGGGGACAATGACGCGGTCATTTGATGTGTACACACCGGGACTCGCATATCTTGTCGCGGAAATGTCACCCGATGAGGTTATGATGACAGCTGCGGTATCTCATTTGGCGAAAACGGGGTTCCGCGCAATTCGAAATGTTTTTTTGGGTCGCAATTTCAAATTAACGAGGTTTTACTGTAGTAAATTGAATATTGTTAATAACAAGGTCCTTTTTGTTTTCCACACGTCGCGGAAATGTCGCCTTATGAGGTTATGATGACAACTGCGTATCTGTTTATGTTAATGAGTTTATCGAAACGTAAGAGGAGAAAAAAGAGGAGAATGCAAAATTATTTACTGCAGAGAGAAAGAAGGACGGACATTCTATGCGATCTTCGATCGATACAGCTCGATGAGTTCAAGAACAATTTCGTTTCCCCACATTGTCATCTTGACAGATACAGCGCATGCGTATTCACTTGTAAACATACCACGTGGTACTGACGCTCCGCGTAATGTTGCAGTGAGCTCGCTCGGGTACCGTGCGCATGGCAACGTTGCCACGGCACGTAGAAATTCCGCGCTATGTTGTGCGCGACTTCGCGAAACAGTGCACGACGTTGCAACGTCACGTAGACTCTATGCCGCGCGTGCTGTTGAGGGACAATTTGTCCCCTAGTGAATACATGGCTTGAGGCGCACCGCCGCGCCGGCCGGGGACCGCAGCCCCAGTCGGCAACGCTATGGCGTAACAGTAAGGATTTTTCCCTCTTCCCGCAGGTCTCTCAGATATCGCCTTCACACGAGCAAGGAATGAGCCCGACGTGTCCAACCATACACCCAGGTATTTTACAACGCGTTCAAATTTAATACTTTTACCTTGAAATTTAACGATTGGCTTTCTCTCCCTGCTCAGGTGCCTCTTCAAAAACATGGCGACAGTCTAATAAGGAGCAAGAGTCAATTTATTTCTTACACAGATGAGTGGCTTAATAAAGTAAAACTAAATACTATATAAAATTAATCAATACTATATAAAATTAATCAATTTGTCAAGTGATAATACAAAAAATAAATCACTACAGAAAATAATTGTAAACAATAAACTTCTTCTCGAAGCACAAGAGTTAGCCTCTTTTTGGAGAGGTACAGCGAAAAAATATATTAATTATAGTTTCAATAGACTAGAGTAAAATAGTGTAATAAACTGTATCTTATATTAAACAAATAAAAAAATACCGTAGTTAAAGAAAATTTGCACTATATATGGATTTGTGATTATTTAAAATATTTCAATATCTCAACGATAGGAATTGGTTAAAATGAAAAATTAGTATTTTAGATATTTCAACGAGAGGTTAGGCTAAAAATTAATGATCTTACGGTATTCGTTGGTAATCGTTGATAATGGATTGCTTTGATAGAATGTTTACATAGCGGTATGACTTAAGAATTTGTAATCAAATAAATTCGTAATATTAAATTTTCAAAAAAGATATTAAATATATACATTTTTAGAAAACAATTATATAATATTTCATGTACCTTTATCTCTAGGTGCTTTCTGACTTAAAGAATAGGTATATAAAATAGTGATAATTATATTTGGAAATTTTTGAATGTTTCAAATACAATTTAAATTACATTGTGAATCAATACAGGCTTTATTATTCAGCTATTTGATAGCGATTTACTTAGTAAGAAAAGCTAATACGATCTAAATGCTTTACGATATTTTTTCTGGATTTTAGAACTCTTTTTGCAAACAATGTTTGCTGAAGGGGGTATATTACGGCCTATACCATACAAAAAAAATGTTTTGTATCTAACAGCAGGTGATAAATAATTTCATAACAAGAAAATGTTTAAAATAATTCATATGCAACGAAAACGTTATGAAATGGTTTAGGACTCTTCTTTTTTTCTAAGCAACAAAAAAGCATCGAATGTTCTAGAAGAATTAAAAATAAAATGTATATTTTATAAAATACAATACTTTAGAAAATATGTACAATATTTTACAAACGAAAATATTTTCGTAATATGAAAATATATAAAGGTATACATAATTTTAACTATTTAAAACATGCCTAGCAACAGGAACATGATGCCTTACATTTTATATACAGGGTGTCCCGTATTTCGACGTCAAGCCGTATGATAGGCCAAGTCATAATATTTATCAGAAAAATATTTTAAAAAACTTAAGTTATTTGTTTTAAGAATTATAAGCATTTAAAAAAAAAACGAAAAAATCTTCACCCTGTGACGGTGTTTTCACACCTGTTGCTACAAATCTTTATTTTACTCCATTTTTATTACTATTATGTAATCCTGAATAATGTTTCTGTAAACTTTTGTCCAAAATTCAAAGCCTACTGCTCCATCTTGGAAGAAAATGTCACTTTTTGACCAAACCAAGTATTCAAAATCAATACTTTGCCCAATTTTAACTGACTGTACTGGTATACGTATATAGTGTAACAAATCTGCAAAAGTTACTTTTAATAATTAAATATTTTTTAATATTTCTGAAGAATACCGCTATACAGCCAGCAGACCCCGGCCACTACCAATAAAACTTTGCGCCGCCGGCGATGCCAGCGGCACCTTTTCATCCCCTAAACCGGGGTTCCGTCAGCAATAAAAACATCGGATTGTCGATGCACAGCAAAAGCACAGTATAGTAAACATACAGTATTACATCTTCATACAAACAGCCGAAACGACGCCCTTCGAAATCTCGGTATACTTCGAACTGCTCAGTCGCCGCAGGGCTGCAGTAACGTACGGACGCAAGCAGGGTGAGATGCTCCCACGCATACATTTAGGTCAATTTATGGCACCCCAAACCATAAACAGTCAGTCAATGAGCAGCCCTGGTGCGTTTTTAACCAAGTTTAAGTACCAAGCGGCCGTAGGTATTTATTTCAAGGACACTGCCAAGATAACATACTGTATGTATTTATTATACTGTGGCAAAAGTCTATCTTTTATGACTTTGGGACATTTTTAATAAAGATTAAGAGAAAAGTACATGTAACATGCAAAATGCAATGTGTGAGAACAAGACAGCCCTTAACCACAGTATAATAAATACATACAGTATGTTATCTCGGCAGTGTCCTTGAAATAAATACCTACGGCCGCTTGGTACTTAAACTTGGTTAAAAACGCACCAGGGCTGCTCATTGACTGACTCTTTATGGTTTGGGGTGCCATAAATTGACCTAAATGTATGCGTGGGAACGTCTCACACTGCTTGCGTCCGCACGTTACTGCAGCCCTGCGGCGACTGAGCAGTTCGAAGTATACCGAGATTTCGAAGGGTGTCGTTTCGGCTGTTTGTATGAAGATATAATACTGTATGCTTTACTATACTGTGCCTTAACGAAAAATCACAGCAGTAAGAAAGGGATGCAAACCAAAAATTCTGTATAAAAGGCGCGCCAGAACACAGAAGAAATCAGAGTCGGAGGGTGTGAGCTGCCTGGACCTTGGCCACAATAGTGGTTAGTATACCGAGCAAACCCCGGAGGTGGGAGGGACGCTTCTGGACCCTGGCTACAATAGTAGCTGGTATACCGAGCGCCCTCCGGAGAAGGTGGGAGGGACGCTGCTGGACCCTGGCTACAATAGTAGCTGGTATACCGAGCGCCCTCCGGAGGAGGTGGGAGGGACGCTGCTGGACCCTGGCTACAATAGTAGCTGGTATACCGAGCGCCCTCCGGAGGAGGTGGGAGGAACGCTGCTGGACCCTGGCTACAATCGTAGCTGGTATACCGAGCGACCTCCCGGAGGGAGTAGGAGGACGGAGCGCGGAGGTGGCCGGAGGAGGAGGGTCACCCCGCATCCGATATCTCCAGCCGGAGGTAGCGGAGGGCTTCCGGGTCAGCGCAATAAGGGCTTTAACCCCGACAACGCTGTCTTTCCGGGAGTCCGAGGTGCCGCAGTAGCATCGTGTCCATCAGGACCCGAGTAGGTGGGGCGCTCCGGAGGCACACTTTGTGGCCAGGACCCACATAGCACCAGGATGGACTGGAGGAGGGCGCCGTGGATCTGCATTGCGGGGGTCCGAAGGCTCCAGTCACGAGTGGTGCTGAGGCTGTGATGGCAGCCTGAGTGTCGAGCTGACACTGTAGCGCGCTGTGGAGGTATCCCGCCTGGAGGCGGGCGGGAAGTTCCCACGTAGCACCTGGCGGTGCTGAGGCTGTGATGGCAGCCTGAGTGTCTGGATGACACTGAAGCGCGCTGTGGAGGTATCCCGCCCGGGAGGCGGGCGGGAAGTTCCCACGACGGTAACAGATCTAGGTATAGTTTAGGCTTAGTATAGGGGTTAATGGAGATTAGGTTAGTTTAGTATAGGCCTACTTAAGTTTAGTTAAGTCTAGTATGTATCTCCCTATTTGTCATGTAAATATTTGTATCTCTTTATGTAAATATGCACTTCTTATTCTTATTCTTGCTAATTTTTTTTTCATGTAAATATACAAGATTACTGTAGACAAAACCAGACTTCTTATTTTGTACCTCCTTTCCGAATATCAGCGACCCATGTGGATGGTTGTGCGTGTGTGTGTGGCGGCACGCATACAGCCAAGATTAGACCGCTCGGCTGTGCGGGTGGGTGCGAATCCCGCCCGCTGAAGGGCGCCGATCTTTGAGAGATCCGCGCCCCCCGCCCGGCGCTTTGAGAGAATGTGCCCGGGCGGGAGACGTCACAATACGTATATTACTACGATTATAAAAGTGGATTCATTGTAGAAACACAGCAAGTAGTTTGCACAAAAATTGTTCATATA